>WKFP01015416.1:1675569-1778813 GCA_011057875.1 Pterocles orientalis
AGCACTGTGCCCTCGTGGCCAAGAAGGCCAATGGCATCCTGGGGTGTATCAGAAGGGGGGTGGTCAGTAGGTCAAGAGAGGTTCTCCTGCCCCTCTACTCTGCCCTGGTGAGACCGCATCTGGAATATTGTGTCCAGTTCTGGGCCCCTCAGTTCAAGAGGGACAGGGAACTGCTGGAGAGAGTCCAGCGCAGAGCCACGAAGATGATGAAGGGAATGGAGCATCTCCTTTACGAGGAAAGGCTGAGAGAGCTGGGTCTCTTTAGCTTGGAAAAGAGGAGACTGAGGGGTGACCTAATCAATGTTTATAAATATGTGAAGGGTGAGTGTCAGGAGGATGGAGCCAGGCTCTTCTCTGTGACATCCAGTGATAGGACAAGGGGCAATGGGCTCAAGCTGGAACATAGGAGGTTCCATTTGAATATGAGAAAAAACTTCTTTACAGTGAGGGTGACAGAGCACTGGAACAGGCTGCCCAGACAGGTTGTGGAGTCTCCTTCTCTGGAGACATTCAAAGCCCGCCTGGATGCGTTCCTGTGTGATCTGATCTAGGTGTTCCTGCTCCGGCAGGGGGATTGGACTAGATGATCTTTCGAGGTCCCTTCCAATCCCTAACATTCTGTGATTCTGTGATTCTGGGCAACTGACAGTTTTAATGTATAGCATTAAGCTAACAAGTAAGGTGAATTATTTATACTCCTGAAAAAGAAGAAGTTCCCAGCTTCCCATCGGGATACACAATACTGCTGTCTAGCCCCATAAAATATTGGACTTAATTTTGCAGCTTTTCATGGCTCACACTTTGTCCTGCAGAGATGTTCTCATAGAACTGAGGGAGTCATCAAGAGAGCTGACACAATTAAGCCAACAGATTTTTGCTTCTCAAAAAGCAAAACAAAACCAACAGAAACCACCCCCCAAACCACTTGAAACTTACATGAGAGGGCATCTGCAAAGCAGGTAGCAGGGCTGCCTCCAGCTCTTAATGGGCCTTCGCATCCCCTCCCTGCTCTTGGCTGCCCGTGCACACAGTGCTCCTACCCGCAGCCCAGCACATGCAGCTCCCTGAGCCGGTCTTTGGGACATGGCTTGTGCTGGGGATCCTGGCCAGTCAAGCACTGTGCCCAGACCCCCGCTGACCCTGCTTTGGCTGTCCGGCAGTCTCCTGTCACCAGTCCTCCAGGCAAACTCAACACCCTACAACCAGTTGTTGATCTTGCAATAGATAACCTGGTTCAAAATCTGGCCCATAGCAAGGAATCCTTTATTATTGGATACAGTTGTTAAAATCTCACTTACTTGGAGAAAGCTGCAATAAAACTTCTACTGCTGGTTAAAGGGAGCTTTTGCCATCTAATAGCATATGACAGTCCTGTGCATAATGATACTGGTTTCCATTCCTCTACTTAAGCATTCTCCCCTTGTTTCCTCCAGGTCTTGACTTCTCTTTGATACTTTTCTAGTTTCAGCAATAGAAATCTCTTTAAATAGAAAATAGGTTTCCCTGAGCACCTTGTCCTCTTCTAATGCTGGGAAGGGTCTTGTAACTTAAAGACAACCAAAAATGTTGACTTTTTTCTTTAAAACACTACCTTTTGGCTTGGAATTTGAGACATGGGTTGATGTGTAAGTTGTGTTTATCAAAACTGCGCTAGCTGTGCCTGGAACAGAGTAAGTACCTCAAGTCAGGACCTTTTTGCAGGTTATAAACACCTTATAGTCATTTTTTAAATTATGACAGCTATCACAGGTTGAATTAAGAGTCCAGTCTTGAAATAAATCTTCTGTTGTCTCACCGTTTCCTTGTCTCTTTCTTTGCATTCACTAGCGGTATCTTTCTTGTGATTAGATTACACATTTTTTGGAACAAAGATTGTGTTTTGCCTTTGTGCAGCACCTCCCAGGAGGGGCACAGGATATCGATCAGTGCTGGCAAGGCCAGAGGCAATCTAGGAAAAGGAAAGCTGGGCCAGCTTGGCAGCTGAACAGTGGCACAGCTCAGTGTCCCAAGGGAAACTCTGAAAACACTCCTGTAATCGAAGGAGCTCATTTTCTGTAATGCGCTTCAGGCAGCGTCTGCTAAAACACTAAGCTGGCCAGCATGGGGGTGAGGTGATGCTGCAGGACCAAACAGCAGAGAGATCTTCAGCTACTGACTCTCTCTTCCCAGCCATCCGAAAAGGCAACAAAAGTGATGAGATTGATGACAGGTCCAGTCACTCGCTTTTTGTAACAGAATGTCCTCTTCTTCCTCATTTGCCCCAGTTTGATAGTTCCTCTTTTAAAGAAAAGGCAAAAAAATTACTGAAGTGTCAAACAAGGGCAAAGTCATCCTTTTTAAGGAAGGATATGCAAATCTGCTAAAGATCATTCAGCCAAAGGGTCTGGAATAATTTTTGAGAATCACAACTCCGCCTGAGGATAAGTATCAATCCCCCAGCACTGAGGCGAGGGAGCAGGCTAATTGCTTGGCTACCTTTTGGAAGTCATTTCATACCTCCCTGCTAAACCACATAAAGAGGGCTATTGTTACAACATAATCAGAGCTGCAGCTGCATAAATCTACACTGTCTGTCAATAAGTAGTCTCTTCTGAGACGGTGTCCTTCCCCTTTTCACACAAGCCAATGCATTCAGAGCTGCAATACTCCCTCCTTTGATTTACGCTCAATGACATGAAGACAAGGCTCTCGGTGTCCACGTGCTAACACCGATGTGAGCCCAGCCTCCTCGCAAAGGTGAGGGATTTTGGCCTGGTAAGGACTGGCTGGCCCTGCTGAGTGTGAAAGCTAGAGGCAGAAAGGACAGGAAGGGAAACAAAAGCAACCTGAGGGTTTCTTAGGGTGGGAGCCAATCCAGTGAACTTGGGCCCTTTCACTAACACAGCCCCACTGAAGTCAGGTTATCCCTTGTTTAACCCTCTGCCAGGGGACCATGCGTGTCTCAGCGTCAAACCTTCTTTAACCCTCTGCCAGGGGACCATGCGTGTCTCAGCGTCAAACCTTCTCAGCCCTTGGCAGGTGAGAAGCACTTGTGCTGCCGGCAGCACCACGGCCTGATGCCCCACCACCACCAGCGCATTCCTGCCACAGTGTCCTTCTGAGGCAAGGAAGTGCCATTCCTTTCGCAGATGAGGAAGTCTCACCCAGAGGCCAGATGGCTTTACGGAGGTGACAGGAAACCAGACCAAGTCTCCCAAGTCTCAAGTTCACTCCGTAACCCCTGGAACGTCCTTCCTCTCATCGGGCGCTGGCCTGTGGGTCACAGCGATTTGGAGATCATCAAGCTCTTATCCAGAGAGAATGGGCCTTGATGAACACGAAGGTGTCAACCTCCTCTGAAGTGATTAAAAAAGACGAACATCAGCCTGGTCATTCCTTTAATGGCCTGGCTATTGGTGAAGCTGTTCATTAAACACTACAGCAATGTGCAAATGAGTGCTTCAAAGAGCTCTGGGTATCCCACGTAAATTTAATTTGTCACTTAAAAAGTGTGTGAAGCACGCAAGTTTGCAGCAGTTCCTAAAAACAGTCCGCTTTCCCACTTGATTAACATTACCTCAGAACAAGTATATCTGACGGGGGAGAATCCAGGGGAAAAAGGACAAACCTCCTCTGGGCTTGGTGGATCTGGTTTGGTAAAGCACACCAACACCTGCTTACCTTCAAGCATATGAATAGCACCATTGACTTATTTGGAAAAACAAGCACGCTCATGTCAAGGTTCGCAGGAGGACTGTGTTTTGGTGTCAAACTGCAGGCAGCCTTTTCAGCTTCTTTTTCTTTTTCCCCTCCATTTGTTGAAAAGGACGCTAAGCAAGAGTGTGCTTGTAGAGTCAGAGAGTTTCGATGACTCAGAGCTACAAAGCACCACTGCTTTACTCAGACCTTGAAAAAACACACACATAGGTGCTTCTGAAGGGGGAACCAGCAGCACTCAGATTCCTGTCCTCAGGCTTAAGGAAATATTTATTCTCGGTGCCGTTGAGCAATCAGATGGCAGCAGAAGCTGTGTGTCATGGATGCTAAAATTACTTTCTTGCTCAGATGAATATTCAGACAGACATTTCAGAGAAGATAGAGTTGCATGGGCCTCTCTCCTTTAAAAGAAAAAATCTGGAAGAACAAGCTCGGGGGTTTCCACAGTCTTTTTCCCATGTCACTTCTGAACAAGAACCTGAGGCCTCAATGGGGATTGCTCATTAGCGATAATCTCAGTTTTGCAAAAATTGACAAGTAAAGGGACAAAGGGTAACTATCTTAAGACGACACCTTCTTGCTCAGTGTAGTTGATTCTGGAGAGTATTCAAGTCACCTGTCAGCATTTCACTGAGCAAAGCACATTTTTTTCTCAGTTTAGTATTGCAGACCCAAAGTACCTATGGGAGAGCCAACTACGGTGTGTCTTGCCTTGCATAACACTTGTTCTTTATCCTCTGGAGCCTGAGTTTATTCAAACCACTTGCCTTTAAGGTCCTTAGCCTTGCCAGCTATAGAACTGTAATATTTCTGTGATTTGGGGCTATATTTGCCTTTGTCAAGATGACTAAGCTTTGACCAACACTTCCTGAAGTAGCCCCTCCAAGCACAGCAACCTGGTATCCAGCTAGGATGGCCTCTGCAGTCGTCTGCTGCTTTTTCTCCTTCAAATGCGAGCTGCTCCATCTCCTCTCACACCAACTGTGTCCACACAGCCCTCCAGCTTCCCACCTGACTTGCGTCAGCAATATTGCTAAGCAAAACCCAGATTTCTTCAGCTCGTTGCCAGCTTCAGAGGCTTGCCTAAAAAGTTATTTGAGAATAAAAACAGAATCTGGCTCTCGATGGGCAACAGCTCTGTGACTGGTGCTCCCAGACACTCAACTGAGGAATGTAATAGTAACGCATACAACGAAGGACTCTGGAAATTTTTACAACTGGGAGTTTATAAAGGGAAAGAGGAGTCTTAGGTTGAAGACTAAATCGTAATCACATGGATGCTGAACGCAACAGATCCTTCACAGTCTTCACTGTTGATAAAAATTCAAGCAAAGCAGCACACAAGTCACAGCTGTGCAATTCCAGTTATTCGCTTGCAGGTCTGTAATTCATCACAAAAATCTTAGATTGTGAATGAAATGCTTTTGGTGATGTCAACTTTCCAGTGACCAGTAAACCACATCACAGAACCACCACCACGTGGCAAAATATAGCCGGGAAATGGCAACAGCTTAAAATTAAATATTATTTAGCTCTTAAAAATAGATCCTTGAAACCCTGCTACAGCCTTAATACCTAAAGAGGCCAGAAAGAACATGAGGGATATAACTGAATAAAGAGGTCAAGAGAAAACCGTAACTTGCAACCAGGAAGCAGGCAAACTGCAGTAAAGCCCCATCCTGACTATTCCCCTTGCCCCTCTGTTTTAGCGCAAAGCAAAAAGCAACCACCTGAGCAACTGGGGCTGCTCCGCCAACGGGAAGGACCATTCATCAATCTCAAACCCACCAGAGTTATTTCTAGCCAGCAGACTACGTGAAGGAGAAGTGCCGCACTGACCACCCTCGCAGCAGGGTGGTGGGGCAGACAGGAACCTCAGGTGTATCACATGGGAGATGACAGCTGATAGACAGCAGGGCTGGGACAGCTGCCGACTGAACATGTGAATAGGTTAGCTTTCCTCTGTGGACTGAAAACTCGCCATCACGTGCACAGCATGTACAATTCAGAGCCAAAGTCATCTTCATACAACAGCCAGAAGGGCACACCTAATATTATCATCGACTGGGCGGTCGGTAGCGTCTGCATGTTGCCTGCCTGGTCTGCACTTCAATGCTTTAACCTCCATGTCCTCACTGCCACAGTAATTCTAAGACTCATAGCTACTAGATAGAATATTTTAAAGATTAATCAAAGAGTAGAAACCCAAACACCAACCAAACCAAAATATTTAACAAAAAGGCTTGACATCAAGACAACAAACAGTCCATAACAAGCAGAAATTAAAACGGCAGAATAACGACATTACTGAAGCCAATACCTAGAAGTATTTGTGAAAAGGCCTGTGAAGGCAAATCTCTTGCAGATTAAACATGTGCAACAGCAGCGCTCCACAGGAAAGCTTAGCAGTGTCACTGCTCCAGGTACAGTCTCAATGACTTGCCATGAGTAACTCTACACCCATTCACATTTAATGAAAATAATAATAATTTTAAAAGGCACTAAAGACACTAAAGACACAATCATTCATGCGGTGCATGCCCCTCTTGCAGTTTAATTCAGCAGGTTATTCTTCTCTGCTTCATCAACTTAAGTTGAGTCTTAAAGAAGAAATGACCACAAGAGATTTCTTGGGCTGAGCTATATTTGGATGCCAGGTTAAGGAGTTCAGTGGGACTCCCTATGCTCAAAAATCTGTCTGTTTATGTACTCTTTCCTTCCAGCATGTCACCAGAGTGAAGCATAACATATTACTCTCTTAGGGTGTGAGATGAGACCCTTCAATCCTAGCTGAGCTGCCAGGGGGAATAAGAAAGTTTGTAGAAAAGAGGGGAAGCTTGCTTTCACCGCCTGATGCTCTGCTTTGGCTTCCTTATCCTGGATTTTAGCACTGCACGTAGAAGAAATACTGAATATTCTGCAGGCAGAAAAGAGAAGGGCAGGACTGTAGCCCTTACTTTGGATGATGACCATAGAGAGGGCATGCACATAACACCCACAGACTGTTCTGCTTCAGTGCAAGTCATAGGAAGAATTGCTTGATCAGATCTGCACTTTCTCCATAATGAAGCAATTGCTGCCTTTTTATAAAGGGCTGAGGACTGGGCTAAGAATTGGTTCATTTACTCTTTAGGTGTCACCACAAGGTACCAGCTCTGCCGAGGACGATGGGCCAGTCAAGTTGGCGGAAATACCCCTCCCTGATCTGAACGGGCTTTGTCTCATTTCCATAAGCAGCATGTTTTACTACATGTGGTATTGCAGGGGAGACTTTTTTTTTTCCTGTGAGAACAGATTCAAGGAATCATCTCATCGTTCTTGCTAGTGAACAATGAAAAGTTACCAAAGAACATGATGCTCATAAGGCAAAACTATTTGCTGCAGCAAAATAACACGCTCAAAATAGATTCCCTCGCATGCTACATAAGCAATTTTTAGGACTCCATATGAACCTAGTAGCACATTTTTCCCTATCTGTATTCCAGATTAATGGGTTGCCTAACAAAACTTCACAGTATTTTTTTTTCCATACAAGATTTTTGCTTTTCCCTCCACTTTGACCACTGACTAAATATATTCTGCACCCATCTGCAGTCACAAATGTTATTCTTTGTCATTCTTGAACTGACCCTATATACTTTTTTTTCTTTTGGAGTAGCCACAAAGTGGTGAGGGTGAATGACTTCATTTTTTTTTTCCCCCTCCTGGGCTAATTGGCTCTTGCAGGGTGGATTAAACCAGCCAGCTTGGCTCTTCTACTGAACACTGCCTTGCCTGATCTCTTTCATCTAGATCTTAAGAGGGGAGCCGCCAGCAGGTTCTGCAGAGCTGAGGGACAGCGCTGGGTCTCAGCTCCCTGCCTGCTCACTGTGCTGCCCTCCTCCACCACAGCCCCTGCCCCAGCCTCCCCGTCAGGGACATCACAGGGAAGAGGAGAGGAGCTACCACCACCACCTTTGGCCAAGTGGTATGGGGAACACGCCTCCACTGTGGGGACACTGGTGGGATCATGGGAAGAGGAGGACCTGGAGAATAAGGCTGAGGGTTGGATGCTGCAGCCTGCATGAAGACAGCCGGCCAGGGGGACGTATCCACTCCCTTCCCAGGCCCGCACAGGCAGACCTCCCCATGACTTTGGTGGGAAATGGATGGGGCTCTGTCCTGCGGTGATTAATGAGTCTTTGGCTTTGTTTGCAGCCACAATATCCTAAGCACTGTACAAACACCACAGAAAGCCAAGCCCTCAGCCCAGAGAACTCACGCCCTGAAAAAAGCAAACAAAAAAGGTAACCAAGGGAAGCACTGAGTAGCCAAGGTGGCTGCAGAGGTATGGGACAAAACCCAGGATGTCCGAGAGTGCCGGCCATAAGTCAGCAACGCTCCTCTGGTGCCGTGCTGAGCTTTCCATTCCACAAGGCACCACATCACAAATACGACTGCACGCTGCAGCGACACACAAACAAAGACAAATCAGGAAACTTGCATTTCCCCAGAGCTGAGGTGTCACACCAAACGCAGCTGCCATGAACAGACACAAGAGCAGACTGCCCTGGGTGCCAGCGCAGCCTGCTGAGCAGGACTCTCCTGCAGCCCACCCTACGGCTTTCAGCCATCACTGCTCCATCCCGTGAAAGTCCAACAACAGTTTTTCTTCTACTACATGAACTTTGGACCACTTTCAAAAAAGAGTAAGTCATAAAAAGGGGCAAGTTCTTGCTGGCAGGGTATTGTGTTATATAGACTGAGGCCTACCCAAGTCCATAGTGCAACCTTATTAAACAATACTTCATTTTTATATTGCATTTATAACACACAAATATTTGCCTTAGCATTTTCTGTCAGTAATAACGAATCATTCTCAGAGCAGCTGCTTCTCCATGCAGGCACCGCCAACCAATGCGTGCCTAAACCAGCAGGTGAGCAGCTGCAGCAGGAGCCACGGCTGCCTGGCAAGTTGAGTTTCCACTGAAAGGAAGGGGACAGCCTGTGCAAGAAGCATGGTTGCAGCTGATGATGTGATGAACCAGCCATCTCCATTTCCCTCTTCTCCCCACTGCCTGCCTCCAGCAAGCTAAACCAGCATGTGAAGCAACCGCCCCCTCCAAGTGTCCAGCAGCCTTCGCACTGCAGAGTGGCCCCTTGCAGCACCGGGCACCGGATGGAAGGAGTACAGCACGTGGTGGCAGGAAACCTCCTGGCTCTGGTCACTGCAAACACCTCCTGGAGACCCAGACATACAGAGGAGAAGTTGTCAGGGAGGAGCAGGAGGAGGACACCCTTGCAACAGGGGTTACCTTTTTGTCACAGCTACGCATGTACCTAGTACAGCAGGGTCTTCTGCCACTTGAACTCTAAGGGACAGATGGATAAACATAGCGAAGTGACTCAAATATGATTACTCTAAACAGCATTAAGGTATAAATGCCAGAGGGCACCACTTTGAGGTTTTTGTGATCTTCTACACTGCAGCTATGCACACATCTCTTTTGCCGTCTGCACCAGTTCTTGCATACGAGTCAAATTACATCCCATTTTTCTAAGCTTGAGGGTGCTTGGGATGACAGTAACAGGCAATAGAAACAGATCCTGGTGGCCACAGTTAATCTGTCTGCTTGACCTGCATGTTTTTCTTTTGGCACAGTATGAAGAAAGCCCTGTGCCATAATTATGTCACTCAGTACCCTCGAGATGGCTGATAAGATCTGAATTCTACTGACTTGTGAAATGTGGTGAAGGTTTGTTTTGGTCCCATTTGTGGGAAAGAAGAAATTACATCAGGAAGATGATGCTTAACATCAAAAGAGAAGTGGCAGAGGTTTCTTAAATTCTGGATTGGTTCAGTTTTATGTGCATTATATTCCTTTAATATGAGGTGCTGTAAGATTTTTCACATGTTCTGAAGAAAACTGCAAAGCAATGAAAAACTTTCCAGTTTCTCTTGCAGGAACCATTCCTGCAAGGGCATTTTGACAAGTGAACTAATTAAATTACAGAAACTTTGAAACCCATGCTGTTAACAACAGAATAAATCCAGGACTTTAGACCAGATGATATAGAAGCTTTGCTCTACTGAGTGATTCCTTTGGCCCTGATCAGAGCAGCAATACCGGACCAGGAGAGCCCATGATATAACACAGCGTGAATATTTTTATGCTCTTTTTTCCCCCTCTCATCATAAAGACTGTATATTTTAGGAAGTTAAAAGATAATCTATATTTTGGGCAATTTTTTCTGTATTACAAAGAATTCCAGATGCTTGCAGGGAGAAAACTTTCCCTGCAAAGTAAACATTAGAATAGTGGAAGAACCCACCCCATTCCCACACAAGAGAAGAAGAGTGCTTGGCATTAAACCAGGCAACTGGTTTATTGCACATTTGCAAATGCACATTCTCACAGGCTTTAACTCCTACCTGACAGAAACATTTATGCTCTCCACCAGCATTAAGCAAGGAAAGGGATATGGCTATTCGGTACAAAGAAGCTGAGCAGATCATGCCTCAGAAAGCAAAATACCGTGTCCTCTGATAGGTGCCCGAGCCGAATCACTTGGAAAGCTCATCTTGTGGCTGAAGCACAAGACAAGGAGGGCTGAGCTCTGCTCCTAGCAGTTCTGCTCCGCACTCGGTGTGTGACCTAGAGCAAGTCACGAATTCTCTCTTCCTATTTCCTCTTTGGTGAAAATGATGACGATGATAATGTCTATTCTCAGCAGAATCATGAATACTTATTAACTTACATTTCCAAGTGTTTCTCATTTTTCACAGGAAATACACTGCAAATATCACTGCCCTACCACTACTACTCTAACACAAATGGATCAGACAAACTTCAGCCCTACCACACTTATTCTCACAATTTCTTCCATCAGAAAACAGCACTCCTTGTAAGAAACCACTGTTTAAATCAGTCAAGCAAAGGAGGAGCTGAAAGGCTTTCTGGGAGCAGCATCTCTCCAGGCTTGCCTTCCTTTCACATTTGTAACTCGCTCATGGTTGCAGATAGGATATTAGATTAACTGTCTCTTTGACAATGTATGGCTTTTCGTATGTAAGCTTACACTACAACTTTCTTGGAGCCCCCTAGTATTTTGTACTGCTACTTGTCCAAAGCATTGGCTATGGAAAGTTGCACTCTGTGCAACCACTTACAGACTCAGAATTAAGCACATGTTGAATGCAATGGAAAGACTTTACACATGAGCCCCAAACAAATTTAAGTTCCCTGTTCTGCATTCGCTGAAAGGCTATGAATTGAGAGGTGGGAAAGAAGGAGGAGTTCCTTCTGGCTCCTACATCAGGGTACCCAAAACATGCTGGGAGCTATAAGCATGGAAATCTGAATTTCCAAGGCTTGGTCAAGAGTTGAGCAGCTTCCAGGCAACAAGGAGATTCCAAACGAACAACTGTCCCAAACCCAAATGGTTCCAGCAGGAAGCAAATATGTCACTGTTAGTGACCTGGAGCAAAGGTACAAAGAACACTGCTCATCATGCTGCATTAATTACCAGGGCAGGAAAAAAAAACAACAACAACAACAAAAAACCCAACCCCCCCCCCCAAAAAACCCCAAACAGATACAGAGGATACTGAGGAACAAGACAAACCACCTGAAAGCTATGATGTAAAAATCACTTTTGAAATACGCAGGCTCATTTATATACATATGGAGGACACCTGCAAAGCAGAGAAGCCTAAGGAGTGAGGGTGGACAGAATGAAACACATGTTTTAGATGGGAAAAAAGGCCTGTGTGGTTTTAGGCAACATATTTAGGTCCAGGGATCCAGAGGAAAGGCTCTCAGGACTATGCGGTCAGACGTTAAATTGTAAGCTGTAGACAGCAGAGGGTTTTTTGTTTTGTTTTGTTTTTTAACTTTTTTTTCTTGAAGCTGCACCTTGCTCTCGGGGAACCCAGCCATGGCCCAGTTACAGCACTACGTTGAGGGAAGCGCTTAAAATGACACAACTGATCAAGAATAATGAGACACAGAGAAATACTAGAAGTTCAAATGAAATAAATATAAACAGTAGTGAGGCTGCAAAACATTGATTCGCAGAGGAAATGAAGTGGCTGTAGCATGGGATTTGCAAATAGCCTGCCAGTCTAGAGGGGTCTAAACAACAGGAAGGGAGAGGAATCATTTTGAGGCTGTACAATCAGAAAGAGCAAAGCAAGATTCTGCAAATGTAAATCACTGGAGGAAAGCCCTGTATGCCATTCACAAGGCTCCGCAAGAGCTGGCGGACAGAAAATGATCTTTTTGAAAACAGGGGAAGACCAGCGACAATCCCAATCCTAAAACACACTGACCATGAGCCACCTGGCACCGCACGAAGCTGCAGAAAGAGCACACTCTGTTTGCAAACATCCACAGAGCCAAACCTCGCTCATGTCCTTCCCCTTGAGAGGACAGGGCTGCCCTTTGGGGCAGCTGACCGGGGTTTGGTTCCCGGCCCTGTCACCAGCGGCACACGAATCTCCAGGCCAGTCACACAGCCAGTCTGGGCCCCAGCCTTCCACCCACGGACCCGGGGTCACCACAGTGTCCCGGGGCTGCTCAGGGGTTGCCCACGCTGGGGATTTCGGGGTGGTGAGGGTCGGGGGGAGGCCTGCACTCCTCTGGGAGGCTGAGGAGCTGCAGTGGGGTGCGAAGGCCACAGGCGCTCGTCCCACGGGTGAGGGACAAGTGTGCTGACGCCCTCTCAAATAAATCCGTTCAGCAGGGTGGAGTCTGCCTTCTTTTAACTCTACATGCAAATTATATCCCTCAACAACCTCCCTGCAAATATTTTCTGGTTTCTCACACCCTGCCCTGGGCAGGAGCAGGCTGTTTTCTCTGCAGATCCTCTGGCTGCCTTTGGAGCTTTCGGTTTGGGCTATTCTGATTTTAAAGAAGGGAGAGAAGCTTGCGAGACAGCACAAGTTGCAGAGAAAAAAACAAAACCAAAACCCCAAACAACCAGAGGGAGAAAAAAAAAATGCAGGCGAAGCTGTTGTGTCAATTCCCGCTCAGCCAGTGCCGGTGGTGGCCCATGCCAGGCGCTGCGACCTCGCCACCTCCTCCGGGCGCCAGGCAAAGGAGCCAGCCTCAGCCTCACCTCCCCGGGGAGACACGGCACCTTCCCCTCCTCCGGCCCGGCCCCGCAGCGCAGCCCCTTACCTGCTTCCCAGCGGCAGCGAGGCAGAGGAGAAGGAGCCAGCAGCCTGACGGGACGGGCATGTCTGGGTGTCTGACTCTGCCTCCTCCTGTGGCTCCTTTTCCTGCCACCGAAGAGAAACTAGATCCTTCCAGCCAAGACCCCGAGCCCCGGCAGCCGAGTGAGGCACATCTGAGCCAGCTACTTCTCCTTCTTCCTTTCCTTCCTCTCAGCTACACGAGGGGAGAAGAGAGAAGAAGAAAAAAAAAAAAAAAAGCGCCTGGCTGTAGTTCCCACAACATTTCCTCAGACTTGACATGCAGGTTTTTTTCCCCCTCTTCTTGTCCCTCCCTTTCCTTTCTCCACCCCCTTTTACAAGAAGTTTAGTCACCATGCCCACGTACCTCCTCCGACCGAGGGGGACTGCTTTCCCAGCATTTCTCTGCACGGCCATCCATTCATCCATCTGCCTCCCACCCTCTGTGCCCTCCATTCCAGCCCTCCCCTCACCCGGCACCTTCCCTCTTCTCCCGCCTCTGGATATTGCCTTAATGCTGTCAAGAGGACATCTTATGCCTCAGATGGCCTACCACCTTGTGCTCTGATCCGCCCTGGCACCGGGGAGAGCCTCCCATCCTGTCCCATCCCATCCCCTGTCCCATCTCTGCTCCCGCAAACCATCCCTGCAGGTGCCAGCCTCAGCATTTGGTGCAGCTCAAGGCCCCCCAAGCACTTTGCTTTGTCTGACAAGTGGGAGCTGGCAGGTGGGATTGCTGCTAGAGGAAAGAAAAGCAGGAGAGGTGCTTCAGGAGCTCTCCTAAAACACCCTGCACGGGGTCAGTCCCTAGCACCTGACGTGGGGCAGTGTGTGCAAAGTGGCCTCCTGCCCCCCCCAAAACACAGGCATTGCTGACATTGCCAACCCAGCAGTAACCGCCTTGCCCACCAAGAGAGCAGTGGTAGCTGGTGGCATGGCATGCTGTCCATGGGCAGAGCTGCTGATGACCCTGGACTTGTGAAGGGCGCAGAACTCCTCTGCAGTGGGGCAGGACAGGGCAGAGCTGCACATCAGTGCCAGTATACGGGGGCTGAGGATCCAGCAGAGCTGATCATGTCATTACACCACCTTCCCTGCCTCCCCACGCTCACATGCCCGCTGTGAAATAAGCTGGGAGCATTCTTCTGACTTGAGCGAATAAGGAAGTTGTTCTTTCACTTGTGTATTTAGATTTAACCCTTGACCGGGGGGGAGGGAAATTAGTTGCTCTATGTTTGCAAATAAATAAATAAATTAAAACACAAAATATAAGAAGAGGATATACATACATGTAAATTCCTTACCTGTGCTGCTGTGATCTGATTTCTGCTCAGAGGAGTGATCCTCAGAGCCAGGGAGCACTGGGCACAGAAACATCTGCTGGGTTTCTCTGCTGTAGCTGGTGTGGAGGGCCTGCCTGCACGGCAAAACAAAGCTACAACCTTTACTTCACCTGTCCGTAGTTTCCAGGGGTCATAAAGCCAGACCTTTCTAATCTTCCTAAAGTTCCTTTCAACACTTAACACCCTCAATATCCTCTGCAAGCATGGGGCCCTGCCTGATCTGTGCTTAGGCAGGTCTCAGTGCCCATGTTCCTCTGCCTGGTCTCCACCATGGCGTGGCTGTTTGGGCACTGGGAGCTCCTGCATGGGTTTGATGCTCCGCAACGGGATATGGGCTAAAACAACACTGCACAACGTGCCTGGCTTAGGGCCAGGGGCTGGTCCTGCTGCCTATTGACCTCAAGAAGAGCTGGGACAAGGGACATGCTGGTGGGTTTTAGCAAGCCATAGAGCTTGCAACTGCAGCATCAGAGCCCTGCTGACCTGCCAGAGGAGTTGGGGGTCTCACCACACTTGGGCTGGACAAGCTACAGCTCTGGTTCCAAACAGAAAATGAGTTGGGGGTAAGGGGTGGGAGAGATGGCCACAGCACCCAGCCTGCCCAGTAGGCAACATGTACAAAGCTGACTTCACAGGGGGCTTTGTAAGGTAAGGTGTGAGGCATAGGTAATGCTGGCAGCTACGCTGTTCCTATTCCCCAACAATGCTGGAGGGAGCCTGGTGAGACAGTGGGGCAGTGCCAGGTGAGATCCTTCTGCCAGAGCCACACCACCCACTGCCGAAAACTCACAGCCCTGTGCCAGCCAGGGTGTTTTAAAATATTTGTATTTAAGGTACAAGGAAATGTTTCTTTTTAAACAGAACAGTCTGTTAAGTCTCTTCCCCTTTTCACATTTAGCACAATACCAAAGCTGTAGGCTGTGTTTATTTACCAGCTGCTCATTTTAACCACAGATTTACAGGAGCAAACTCACATTGTCATGAGCAGTTAGACATGTTATTGGCTCACTCTGAAGGTGGTGAGTAAAGGCTTTGAAGGCACTGAGTAAAGCCAAGCCCTGTTCAGCTCAGAGGAGCACCGGATAGTTCAGTGTTGCATGATAGGTACTTTCGAGTTCTCATCCCTGATCCTGCCTGATGTATTTATTGTTCAGGCAGCTGAGATTTCTCTCATTTTCTACCACTGTGACAAAATTGCCTCATTTTGAAAGTTCAGACATTTTCCTCTGAGTTAAATTTTATGTTTCTGAGCCAAAACCCGCAGAAACCACTACTGGGTGCTTTATAGTCATAATAAGTATTGCAGTAGAAACTGAAATGTGAATGTTAGAAAATATGAACTAGGGAATGAATGTATAGGAGAAAGTGCTGTCAATGCTCTCACGTTTATGGCATATATTATTCTGTGAAGCACAAGCAAAAACTAAAAATTTACACCAAAACTGATTTCTCAGCCTTTTCTTTTATAGAAAAGATTTTTTTTCTATTATAGAACACTAGTTTTTCAGCTACCTTTGCAAAGCACCTGTTTTGAATAAAACCAAAATGCTTGAAATCTAAAAATTTCAAACTTACAGTGGCACTCGGGTCCCTCTAGTTTCTGTTCACCTCTGTGGCATGCAAACCTAAACTGGACTGGTCTGCCTTCGGGATGCCCTTTCTAGAGAAAAAGGGATCTAGAGGATCCCTTCCCTGGTGAAGGCTGCCACAGAAAACTAACCACAAGCATGGCTGACCGCTTAGCAGGTCAGTACAGATCTCTTCTTACCTCCTTCCTAAAGAGGGAAAAGTAGAAAGTACATACTAAATAAAATTTTAAAATAAGCATTAAATGTAATACTGCAAGTTTTGTAACTGTCTGAAAATAAAACCACTTCAGCATCAGTGTAAGAATACCTCTTTTCCACGAGCTTGGATAAACAGCGACTAATGCCCAGGAAATCCTTGAATTTGACTCCCATCTTCCTGAAACTTTCAACCCAATAAGCAAAGATAAGGAATGGTCTGGCAGATACACCAGCTGACCAGGCATCTCCACAGCACCTGTAGGTTCACGTTCACATCCCCAGCTAGTGCTGAACTCCCCTGCCCCTTACCTGCAGAAGGGCCCCAGCCCCTTGTGATGCACTGTTTCTCCCAGGAGGGAGAATTAGGAAACCTAGGGAGAGAAGCAAAACTGAAAGGTGCATGGTTGCACCCCAGGATGCCTTTTCATGTTGCACAGGGAGGCAGTGGAAGAGCTTTCATTCCCTTGCCTATCGCATCCTGTAGAGGGATGAGATGAAGGGTTTTGTTGGGTGTAGGTCAAAGTTTTTCTTTCACTAGATGTCGTAAAAGTTGGCTGGGATTTCAGAACTCTGAACTCAATACAGGCTTTGTAAATATGAGAACCTGCCTCTCAGCAGGTGAGTGAGAAACCCAGTGCATGTGCAAAGTTACAGCTCTAGGAAAGAGCCCTCTACATCGAGGGCATGCCTTGGGGGGCAGGTGGGCCAACAGAGCAGCTTCTGGAGTATCAGCAACCCATGCACAAAGTCTGTCATGGGGCCAGGCAGAAAGGCTGCCTCCAGCTGCCTCATCACCTGCCACAGGGAGAGGGCCCTACTAGATGATCCAATACATCAAGGTCAGGTTGGATGGGGCTCGGGGCAACCTGATCTTGTGGAAGATGTTGCTGTTTACCGTGGGGGAAATTGGACTAGATGACCTCCATGGTCCCTTCCAGCTCAAACTATTCTATAATTCTACGTGGAGCTTTTCACTGAGCTAAAGAGAAAAAACAGCAGAAAAACATCTGCACACATTTAGCACAGGGAGTTCTAGTTTCTACTGAGGTCTCTAGCTATTAAAATAATTCCATCTTAAAAAAATCTATTATTTAAAAAAAAATACATACACAAAACCATGCTATCAACTTGAAGCTGTTTTCTTCCTGTGAAATGCACGGTTCCATAGCAGATTATTGCTCAATGTCCTTGAGATTTTCAAACGCACGAATATTTTTCATGACAGAGTAACTCTAATGAAGCTCCTTAGTTACACTGGTGTGGTTTACACAACACACCTTCTACAATCCCACAAAAACGTACCAGTGCTGAATGCCTGTCAAAAACCTGAAGTTTGCAGCATTCAGAAGAAAAAAGCTCACAACCAGCCACAGCTAATGCATCAAATATTGGAAGCAGGTACAAGCACACACTGAGCTGATAGGTTATAACCAACTACTGTAGCAATAACAATGTCTACATACTTCCGGAAGGGACTACAAAGTTGTGGTGAATTTTTAGCTTTGAATATTTGCTCATGCTTGCAAGAGACGCCAACCTGCTGACCTCCAAGGCTTAAGTCACATATTCGTCCTTAGCACAAGAGCACTGCTGGCATGAACTTGAGAGCTTGAGCTGCCAGGATACACCTCAACCTCTGTCCTGCCTGGAGATGAGTCTTTTAAGGCTGGCAAACACCCAACAACCCCTCAGCCAAAGGACTGTGACCACAACTCCCCTGAAACACCCTGCAACACCCCATTACGGTTCCACAGAGCCACCCTGCCATTTTATCTAAGAGCACACTTAACGATCGTCAACTTCTTTGAAAACTCACCTGAATATTGAGATGACTCAGAGCAAGAGTGCATTCATCCCTCAGCAAAGGGTCAAATCTAAATGAAACCTTATTAATTCCCTATTAAACAAGACAGCTGCTTCTTCCCTGTCCCCACTTCCCTGATCCCCTTGCAGCATATTTAAAGGGAAGGTGTTAACACGCTTGTCAGAATGACACACAAGATCCCCCAAGGCACATACTTCACTACAGCTGCTGTAACTTCAGCAGGACTTCATCGTACTGCCTCCCCCTCAGCTGCACCTGAAGCTGAAGAGGTTTCCCAGGTTTTGGGGAATGGTAAAAATCTCCATTAACATATAGGGCAAAGAACAGCAGCACAAGACCATAATCACAATAATTTTGGGAACAGCAATATGCAAATATGCTGCAGACAGCCTTGTTTCTATGCACAGTATTTAAATGGTAGAAATAAAAGGTATCTGCCTCTGTGGGATAGAAAAGTTGAAGGTTAGAGTACAAACCAGCCTGAAATACAGTGAATGAAGGATGCTGTGAAGAGCACATGCAATACCAGAGCTGGGAAAGGAGCCAGACAAGCCACTGTCATGGCATTGGCCCTTCACACCACCTCACGAGTCACCTTTTCAAGTCACTGACTTCTACAGTAGAACTGCTCAAGCTCGAAGTGTCTAGGAACTAGAAATCTTCAGTCTAAGGAAGTCTTTCACTACACTGGAAGTATGATTGAAGTTCAAACTCAGCATGTAGTGCAGATGCCTCCAAAGATCTCAGCTGTTTACCACTGACTTGCCTGTCTGTTACAAACTCTACAAAAGCAGAATCATCTTTTCTTACAGCCTACCTATAAGCATGAAACCTGACCAGCATTCAACCTAACAGAATGCTTTAGAAACAGCTTCTCTGAACATGATTACTGATTCATGGTTACTCATCGAGATTAGTTAACACATAATATATTAGTAGGCAGCACGATAATCCAGGATTTGATCAGCCTACTTATTCAACAACAGCACTCCTCTATGCCTTTCTTGACCAATTTTATAGTCTAAACCAAATTAGCTACATATCTGAATACGTTTGCTAGAAATGTTAGCCAAACACACTCAGTGAACCACCAACTAGCCCCCTTTAAGTCTTGTTGCCTGGCACCATACTACAATCCTGTAATTCATTAGCTTTTGCATCTAATGCAAGAAATTCTTTGATTCTGCCTTGGATCAATGCCGTGCCAATCAGCTTGTTATACTGGCATATCAATGAATTTCTGCCCCATGAAGCTTTGCTGGTTCTTCATGGTTTACTTAAATATCAACACCAGAAAGTTTCACATGGGAAATTACTTAAAACATTTTCATGATACTCACCTTTAGAAACTGCATGAAAATGCCTCTTACTCCAGGAACAGAAAAACACCATTAACACTATCACAATGCAGAGAATAGAAATATTCCACGCTTCTGCTTTTTCTGCACCATTTTGAATCACCTTACCATCTATATGTAGCAATGAATTCCCACAATATATTACAAAAACTCCTCCTTGTTCTTCACAACAGATCTTTTTCATGGACAATTTTTATAGTTTAATCTTAACATTTTAATTTGCAAACATCAGCTTCCTCATTATCTCTAACCGCGAATCCATTCAAAGTCTGCTTTTAGTTCTCCTAACCAGACTATACTTTTATGTACAGCAATAGCACCATATTTTTTTCTCTTCTTGGTGCGAAAGGGCAGTGGAACAGACTGACAGAAGAAGAATGTGCAGTTTTTTTCAAGAGCTCCCTTTATTCACCTTGATTAGAAGATAAGAAAAAATTGCCTCATTTATTCAGAAAACAATCTCTTTCAGAACAAAATACATGCATACTATCAGTCAGCCTTGTGTTAATTTGCAGAAAACATATTTAGATCATGAACACTCGTTCAGGCAGCCATGTACCTTCAGCCCACTGATCGATCATCTTTGCTGAAAAGCACAAGAGTCAATCCTTTAAAGAAAGATACTAAGCTTCTGAAATTACACTACGGGCAACATGAGACCTTCAACATATCCCCTATTTAAAGCCAACAAGTTGTTGAAGTTCAGGCAGAGCTAGTAAAGCCAACACTTTGGTTTGGTGTGTTGTGGTTTTTTTTGTTTGTTTGTTTAACAGAATCCTCATTGAGGAAAAATGATAAGGAATTGAAGATAACCCTTTGGGGATTAATTGCTGCCCTCTTTTAATGAAGCATTTTCTCCTAAAAGGCTTACTTAACTTGTTTTATGTAACAATAGGAAGAAAAAAAGTTAATTTAAAAATATTCTGGTAATTCTTTTCTTTAAAGATTTCTCACTTTGCTTTCCCAATTCTGAATGCTACAGTGCTATAGCTACGAGGAAAAAAACCAAAAAAACCCCAAAACAACAAACAAAACAAACCCCCCACAGAACAACTTCTTGCTATCTTCTTGAAAATTTGTCAGTATTTGGTAAACTAATAAATATTTAAGAAAAAAATCCTGCAACCAATACATACGCTAACAGAGACCTGAAATTTAGGAGATGAAACTCCTGAAGACAATCTGCATAAAGGTTGTTGGCTACACAGATATTTTTTTTCACCTCAGTAGTTACTATGACAGGGGAGCTGTTATTCCTGGGATTCTCACTCAAATTCTCCTTGGATCAACCGGTATGAAGTAAAATGTTGACTAGCAAAAGCTAAACTTTGCAAGGGGCTGGAGAGACTGCACCCAGATGCTGTATTTATACCAACAAACTAGAGTTTCATCCCAGTGTCATACAGAGTTAAACTGCTGTCACAGTTTTTTGGCTTGTGCCCATTAGCGGGTTCCCAGACAGCGGTTGAAGTTCAGCATGGGTTAGGAGCCATTCTCACAGGCAGCTGCCCTGCGTTGGAAAGTAAGAGTTTAACCATAAAGAAGTCATTTTGGTCTCATGACTACAGAGCTATCTCTGGCACTGTAACTACTAGGACATAGGGAAAAAAAATTTCAAAGTGTGGCATGGGAGGGGAGGAGATCCTGCATGAAAAAGGCAATAAAGCCATGTGACTAGAAGCCAGAGTGAAACAGGCACATTGAGATGAGAAATCTAGCAAGTTCAGTCTACCATCTGCTAGGTAAAAAAAAAAAAAAAAAAAAAAAAGGCTAAAGAATTTCTGCACATTAGACCTCTCTCCTGTAACAGCTGGTTTAATGCGATAACCTTTTTTAGAGAATACTAAAAGTAACAAGACAAAGCAGGTATACAAAATTTTTTATTGACAACAGAACAGTAAAGAGGAATGTCACCACTTGCCATTCCTCAGGAATGTCTCCATTTCACAGTTAGTCTGCTGAAAGTATACTTTCATGGTAACAAGCAACATGAAGGCATGGAGCTGTCTGTAATCTCAAGAAAAATGTTTCAGTGCAGTGTAAAGGGACCGACAGTGTGCAAGTGTGTAGCAGGCCCTGTCACAACACAGACATGGCAGGCAACTTTATATGCAGAGCCAACAGGCACAGACATGAAGCAGTCAGAAGTCTCAAATTATGTCCATTATTTCCATCTAAAGGCAATACCTTAAGTGCTGCTCCATCCACATTCTGTTTCACAAGTGCATACTTTCTTCACTTCTTTTGCTTCCCCTGTCCTCAAAGATCTTAATACCTCCTGAATGGTAACACCTCAGAGAATGCCTGAGCTTTGTATTTTGCTACTTCACACCAGTTCACGCATGCACTTGAGTTTACTTTCAGAAGCTTATATTGACATAAAAAAGGAAAAAAAAGTGCTGATTAAGAATAAAAGGATTTAGTTGTTAATGTTTCCTTGCTAACAAAAATATTTGGTAGTTGCTGAAGATAATCCTTCTAATGTTATTTTTATAAAGTATGTATGCAGTCTACTTAACATTTTAAATAAATTGGATGTCATAATCTTAACATAATATCAAATACTCTGAAATTAAATTTGAACTGAGATTCACTCTAAACAATAAAATATCTTAATTTTAGCTTTCATAGTACACAGAACTGCACACTGAGTGCAAGATGAAAGCACTCTTTCTCCTGCATGTTTCCTCTGCCTGCAGAACTGTCCTGGGACCCCCGTGTAGTAGTTTAAACATTTGTTAACACCATTCTATGATTTATTAATTCATCATGTTTTTTCCTTTACTTAGTGGATGTGCCTCTGAATGTGTAGACTGGTTGTTAAAGTGCTTTAAAATAAAACGAACACCCCAACAAAAGAAAACATCCCTCAAAAAACCTCAACAGATGTGAGAATTTTACATGAAGGACTTTGTACAGCATTTACAATGTCAGCAGAAAGCATCCGAAACATGAACATTCCCTGCAAACTGATGCAGTGCAAGCAGTCTCATACATTAGATAATGCAATTCCTCTGGATTCAAGATGCACAATACTTACAAAAACAACCTTAGAAGCACAGACAAATGCTGGTGGCTCTTCCTCGTTTTTAGAAACGTAATAAAAAAATCTGCATTACTCTTTCATAATTTAAATACATAAGTAATCTCCACTTTTATTACTTCATGACAATGACTTCAAATTTACATTATTTTAAGTACCGTCATAATAGCTCCATGTATAATACAGATATTTGCTGATATCCTGTCAGAAAATTAAAAAAAACCCCTTCCACTATATAAAAAAAAAATTATGCTGGAAAGACAAGAACACAGAACAGGGACTTGGTACAGACTATGATTTCAGTTTTATATCAACCACAGTTAACCCAAAATTAACAGATACACAGCGATATTCAAAAGCAGTGCAAATATCTTTGGAGGTTAGAATAAAATTGTACTACAAGAACATAAGACAGAAGAAATTAAAAGGCAAATACTTCAAGTACAGGAACCAGTCTCTGGGAGGTCCATCTTAGTGTTAGCTGGGAGTTCCTTTTCCCATCTTACTTCTTCCTCTGGAACACATTAGCCAACATTGCACCTGATGTAGTCAGCTGGCCCATTTTGTTCAAGAACTTGGTCTTTGTGTCTTCACTCACAAGGCTCGCTGCAATTGACATTGAGCTAGGAAAGTAAAAAGTTTAGTGACATAAGACTACTAAGGAAAAAGAGCACTGTGCTGTTACTTAAACAACTGAATTCTCTCTGCATTTTCAAAGTTTCAAGATCACAAGAGACCAGTCTATCAAGAACTGAAGAACCATGATTTCCAAGACCAAATACAGACTCTTAAATTAATTATCATGCCCTCACAGTCCTAGTGAAAAGTTGTAAACTATTTTCGTGCAAGCTAATTTTTTTACCTTTTACCTTTAGAAGTCACCATATTAGCATTTGTTAGCTATTTGGCAATTGCTCTAGTGACAAATAGCTGTCTGAAAGATCAGCTTTACCTTTTCACTGGAAATGTCAATCTTATTTAATATAAGAACAACACTGCTGGCTCAGACCAAGGATCTATCTAGCCCAAGTGTCCTGCCTCCAACAGTGACTATTAGCAGACACATAGGGAAGAGTAAAAGCAAAGAAGGTACAAAACAGTGACCTCTCTCCTTAATTTCCAGCTATTATTTTCCAAATATTTTCACCTGAGCAGAGTTTAAAGTTGGTATGCTTTGTCAATCTGGTAAATGTAAATCCTAATGAATCTTTGTTTTACATCACTTGTTCAGCTTGCCTTTGATCCTCTTTAAATTTCTTATAAACCCCACCACAGGACACTGAGTCCTATGAGGTCTACCCCTCGTTGGGTAAAGAACTTTCACCTCCTGGTTGTTGTGAATGCGACTCCTACTTGAGTGTTCCTACTTCATACTTACTAGAAAAGACAATGGACAGTCCGTAATTTTCCCACAAAGTGGGAGCAACCTAATCAATGCTAAACCTACAAGATGCTACAACTTCAAACAATGTGTTAAGAAATTATTCCAATGCCGCATAATTAACTATTTTTTTTAAATTTATGACGTCACTGAGCTCAACTTTAGATACACGTAACTCTTCAGCACAGTAGGAGTAATCTGTCTTGAGACAAGAGTGCAACAAGACAAATGTATGGTAGCAGGAATAAATATTCCATACTGCCTATATTTGTAGTTAAAACGGCAAACATTTTTCAACATTAGACGACACCAATTTTACAAAACATCACCAGTTAAATTCTCCCTTGTGAGCTCAATGGGGACTCTGCATTTCAGAATTATACCTGGGACCACAACGTCCGTCTTACTGGCACAGGCCAGCTTCTGCAAACTGACTTTTCAGTCTGCAAGGTTATGAACAGTTCTGTTAGATAGTTTTGCATTAAGGCATGTCAAATTGAAGTTAACTCCAAATTGCTTCAATAGAATTTGAAATATTTATTCAAAGGTAACATGGATACATTCAGTATTTTTTCCCATTTCATACCACAAAAGAAGGTGCTTAGCGCTTGGCAGTAACGAATTCTGGTTCTTTATAAACAGAGTATTTGAAAAAACAAAAGGTAAGCTTCTCACTAAAGCTGTACTGTGGCTTTACAGGTAGCTTAACTGTATCGTAACTATAACCCCTCAAATGTATCCTCCTTCCATCCTTTCTACTTTTTAAGCTGAAGTGACGCCCTGTCTTTAGCACTTCCTCAGTGCCTAACGGACCTCGATCCTTGCAGGGGCCTTAGGTATGCCTCACAGAGCACACGCCAGAGTATCACGAAGCATACTCTTAGGTCTTTTTTTTCAGTACATCTGCTAATGAAGGTGGTTATTCAAATCAGTCATCTCATTGTAAATCTTATTATTAGTTGGTATTTTCTGAAAGCTCTATGAAGTTCCTAACTATCTAATATTTATTGAAAAGACAATTTCTGAATTTTTAGTAAAGTTTAAAATTTTGAAAACTGTTTTCAGGTTATATTTCTTTTTAGACAACAACCGATTAGAACTGACATTTTATTTAAAAATAATAATATTTTAATTCTATTTAGCAGCCAGTGATGAAGATATATAGCTGTTTTTAAATTATTTATAAACTTTTTAAGTGAAATATTTCTTTCACATACAATCACATAGCTAGACATCTCTGGCCACATATTTCCAGTTGATAAAACTTAGTAGGTTAAGTTACTACTACCGTAAGATGGATTACTTGTTCAATTTCCCTTGATTTCATGATAAAGCAAGGGCATATAAATTATGTAGATAACAGTTTATACTCGCTACTTGGTGGTTAATAACAGGAAGCTATTCCAGCCTACGACATATCCTAGAGTTGTGTGTAACTAGGAAAAATGATCTGGGAAATCGAGTACATTCCAAGCATTAGCAAGATTAAGAAAATAAAATTGCTCACTTGAGAAAAGAAAGGCTAGCAACTGGTGACACAGCTGTAGTTTTCAGCAAACTGCTGTCATTATTCTAATGAACCTGAATAAGCCTAAGGAAAACCAGGAAATATTCAATTGACTTTCAAAACAGTTTTGAGGGATATCAGCCATCTGATGTTAAAAATTAAAAATTAAGAACTGGAGTGTCTAGAAGTTCATGATTTCTAATATTATGTTACTGTAAACAGAAAACTAATTCACAACACTTGACATACTTAAAAGCTTACATATGCCCCAGAAATATTTGTTACTATATAAACATTTAAACATTGTAACAAAAGCAATATGAAATAAAATAATTTGAGTCTCATATCTTTAAAAAGTAATCAGAGAACCCAACAAGGCTACAACATATCTTGTTTGAAACACACAGTCCTATAGAAAAGCCCTTGCATTTACTCATTATTCAAAAAACAAAACAGAAACCAAACACAAACAAAAATAATGCGTCAACATCAATTTTTTGACCACTGTCTAGATAGATGACATGCTACATAGAATTCTGCATGTTTTATGGGGAAGCTTTAGGTCAAAACAAATGTTCATGCTGGACATTTTATAAAAATCAGTTTGTAACATATGTTGTTACCCATGATGGAAATACCTTGTTAATTGCTAAAGAAAATGTTTAACAAAAGTGGCCAGTTTGTTATTGGCCAGTTTAATATTTTTAAAAAAAATATTAAACAGGTTTCTGTGACCCCATATTATTTGACCAACCTTTTCTAACTGAGGGGCAAAGACAAAATAACCAACAGTATCTTATGATTATGATAAATCAGTAATTTATCTCCTGGTTGCATGTAAATCCTTTGCCAAATATATATTTAATGCTGAAATTAGGAACTGAAATTGGCAAGAGCTTAGCAAGAAAAAGGAGATATTAATGTCTATGAAAGGGTCATTCCTTCAGTGGTAAAATATTTCATGTTACTTTTGTACAGTAGAAGATTGCAACCATAGCTTGATTTTGAATAAGAAAGGGGAAGGCTAATTAAAGACTGAAGCAACACATCGTGAAGACTTATCCTTTTCAAATCTTACAGTTTTCAGCAGTTGCATTCTGAAAGAAAATACACCGGATGTAGTATCATGTTTGCATTTTTCTGTTTTGGCAATGGCTTAACAGGACTGATTTAAAAATATTTTCATAAGATGGATTTTAAGTAATACAGACCTCTTACATTTAGATTACCATTTCTGCACTGATATAAGCTAAAGCAAGGTTAAGTTGAAACCCTACATGAAATAAAAGTTGATCACTCAGACTCTATCCATGCAGAGAACAGGTTTGGTGAGCTAAATAGATTAAAACATTTGAGAGAGGCAAAAGCACACATCTGAAAGAAAAAAAAACAAACCCCTTGTCCAACTGAAGAGCATTACTTGAGAATTAGGAAGAGTTCAGCAAAGGAATTTTGTTTCATAACCTTAGGTTTCAGAGTTTAGTTAATACAGGTAAGACAATAAAAAACCTTCAGGTTAAGGTTAATGATGTTCTTTAAAGAGACCAGTTTGATATTACATACATTTTCTGTCCCAAAACGCAGCTAATGCATTTTTTCAGAATATGTTTGCCTGAGAAGGAATCAATTTCATATTTTCTAATGACGTCTCCTAAAAGGTTGTCAAAAAGTTGCTTTAGAAGTGATAAATTAATTCACTTTTAAAAAAAAAACCATTTACCAAACATAAAAGTCATATATTTAGATACATACACTGCTTTTATTTTTTATCTTTACATAGTCAAAGTCTGAGGTGGTAGTTTTTTTACTGCACAAAGAAAATGAAAACGAAAAAAGAATATAATCTGTAGATTAAAAAAAGGAGTCCATAAAAACTAGGCAGGGTAAATATTTACAAAGTAATAGATGCCAATGTATGCAACTGATTCTAACATATCAACTTGTTAGGCAAAATATTATGGTATTGCTTATGTGAAGGGATGTCCTTGCAGAAGGTGGTTGGTGAGAGTCTACAGCAATTGCTTAGCATCAGATCTGCAAAAAGTCTGGCTGTCAGTTCTGCCTTATCACAATTACCTATTGCGTACCTGCTACGCAAGGCACATAGTACAGGGAAACATTGATAAAACTAATGTTTGCTTGAAAAAAGTAGGATGGGTCTAATGGGGCAACTAGCAAGTTTCTATCTTGCCAAGAATAATTATCGGTAGGTTGTTTTCTAAGGAAATAGCAGGCTTACGTGCCAACCTTTAATACAGCTGAAGGCAAGCTAAGCATTCACCATTCCTTAAAAACAAAAAGCAAATACACAGCTGCTGAAGAATCTGAAGGATACAGGAGGGGGAAGGGCATTCAGAGTATAGCTACTGGGGGGACAGACACACGGTGCATGCCAGAAAGCTCTACTTAAGAGAAGGCAAAAAGGATAAGGGCAAAAGCACAAAGCTTGAGGAAGTAACATAATGAAGCCCTGAGAAAAAACAACAGCATGAACGGTTCATTTTCTGGTTTCTGCCTGACTGGCTCTTTGTTGCAAGCAAGGAATATGCCTGTGGAGTGATTAAATCAAATAAACCTTTTCTTATTCTGTGAGTAACTAATACATCAAAGATATACCTATTTCATAATGAAAACAGCCACTCAACTGGAACACAGTACTGTCCGTACTTCATAATATTGCCACACGAACAGGAAAGAAGGTAACAGATAGTGCATTCCTCAGATCTTAAAGGCTTTGTATTTCTTCTTCCTTAAACAGGATTTCTATATGACTAGACAGAACCAACTACCTTATTAGAACAGATACACTATGGGTTGTGATTTGTTGTAGAACCTTGACATTTTCAGTCTTAAAATTATTTGTTCATATCTAGTATACCTTGAAGAGTTAACCTGATATGCTCATGTCTCAAATGGATTCAGTTCTTTTAACACTCCTTTCATTATCAACTACACCAGTAAACAGGCTAATTACCACTAGTAAAGCCTGATATATTTTATTTGGTGCATGAGAGACTGACTCTTTCCAGACCATGTCTCTTCTGTTCAATTCTTGTACGCTTTTCTTATTTCAGTCATTCTCAAACTACTGATTGCTTCCAGGATTTTCCCTGAGCTTCAAGAGGTAAATTCTATCAATTTGTTACAGATATGGAAGCATGACATAAACAAGTTTCAGTAATTGTCTTGATTCCCACAGCAAGGTATTAGGACTAAGGACAGCTTCTCTTTTCCAGATACCTACTGTTCTTCTCAAACTCTCCTGGCAACACTGCTAAGGATTTATTAAGTTATATAATGACCAGTAAGAAGTTACTTGCTGGTATGCCATTCCAGCAACAAGCAGGCGAAGGACACATACATTTCATCATAATGATGCTTAGCTTTCCAAATCTGTGGGTCTCTTAGCTTCTTTTAGTATTAGGAGACACACACACACACAAGATAACACCTCGACCACATGCAATGAATTGATGCATGCACACCATGTGTCCGATGCCTCATTGAAGAGCTGGGTTTACTGTGCATTTGTAGAATGGGTGTCTTACTGAAGCGCAACATAGATGGCATTTTCCCAAAGCCAGCATATTTACCAAACAGCATATTCACACAGGCAGGTCAGTTTATACACTGGAGAAACTGTTCTTGTGTGCACTAGTCACGCTCAAGCAAATGCGGCAGCCTGGGACAGGTCATTACCACAACCAGAACAATTCCTTCAGCCTGCAGGCCACTCCCACGAAAAGACAGTGGCAACATGCATGCCACATGTGTTGCTGTAAGCACTCAGACCAAGCACTCCCTGCTTTCTCAGATTCAGGACAGAAATTCAATTACTGCTTTAAATGGATAAAAAAAAATTAAGAAGAAAGTAACAGGGGAAAACAAGAATGTTATTGCTAGGATACAAATAAAAATGTGTTGTCCTGTGTTTTACACTGGAGACAGAAACAACCATAAACTGAATTAAAGTTCCTGAAATCTGCTTTCAAATACAGAATATGTCAAGTGCAGGATTTCTGGTCACAAGCCTTGGACACCATTATGGCTCCGCAGAACATTAATCTGGAGGCACAGAAAAAAGAGAAGTGGAAATCTTACCCCTGTGGTTCTTGGACGGTCTTGTTTTCCACTTTCTGTTCACACTCTTTTATCATAGAGCTTAAAATAACCTAAGACACATAAGGAAGAGATATAAATGACATTTTTTCTTTCACATGAGCACTTCATATGAAATCTACTCCGCAACTAATTCTGACATTAGCAGAACTGTTTAAGAAGTTTGTTATTTTTCAAGTGTATTTAAATTCCAGCTATCTGATCATTCCTTGTGGCTAGAAACAACAAAACCATTCAAAATACTTTAAGGAAGAAAATGTCTTTGAAATAGTTACAGGAATTCAAGACTCCCTCCTGCTTCCCCCGGTTTTTTAAAATAGAGCTAAAGCAAACTCACTTCTGTGACACACCTCCGTATCTTCCTTTTTTCAAACAATACTTTTATTTATTAGCAATTAACTTTGATATATGCTCACCCTCCTATTTTCCTTTAGAGAGTTTTCAAGTACCTTTTAAAATTTTAATCTTTACTAACATTATGCATGGAAAAAAAAAGCAAGAAATAAAAGAAAAAAGTGACGACGTTCTGAGACAACATCTTAATGGAAAAGAAGTGCTAAAGCAAACTTGGTATCATTTCACTGGTGTCTTCCAGGGTTTCTATGAATCACAGCTGTTTTTCTTTACTTAAGCAATTGCAGCATTAAAGGTTTCTGCAGAATATTTAAGACCAAAAACACCCCCACACTGACATTTCTACATTGCTCCAGCATACCAAAAACAAAGTAATGCTTCCCAATAGCAGGTTCTGAAAGAAATTATACAATTCACTGGACAGGTATATAACTCCCTGCCCTGCCCACAACACTAGTGTTTTAATGCATTAAGACAAACGCATCTGAACCACTTGGGCAAAACACTCGCAATGCGGAGTGTGTAGGGAGCGTAGTGATAGGATGAGAGGTAACGTTTTTAAGCTGAAAGAGGGTAGATTTAGATTAGATATTAGGAAAAAATGTTTTCCTGTGAGGGTGGTGAGACACTGGAACAGGTTGCCCAGAGAAGCTGTGGATGCCCCATCCCTGGAGGTGTTCAAGGCCAGGCTGGATGAGGCTCTGAGCAACCTGATGTAGTGGATGGTATCCCAGCCCATGGCAGGGGGGTTGGAACTACGTGATCTTTAAGGTCCCTTCAAACCCAAGCCATTCTATGATATATACAATAAAGGAAAAAACCTAATTTTAATCTCTAAACTACAGATCTGTCACAAATGGTTACTACCAAGTGATAACTATTTTAAAATGTATTTATATATATATATATATATGAAATAGCTGGTTTCTGTCAAATCTCTATTAGACATTCATTATACTAATAAGATGTGGCCTGGTCTGCAGGTCTGTGCCATTGTTCACTCTTTCTCCAAAAGTATTACTTCAACATTTGACACAATTTGGGTAGCAGGCGTTATATACCCTTGAATATTTCAGAAAGCAGAATTCAAACCTGCGTACAAGTCTTAACCAGACCACTAATCTTCCTCCTGAATTTACTGTCATTTGCATAAAAAATTATGCAAGTACTTAAACTCAAGAGTACAGAAGCATAAGAGAAATGCATTCAGAATTCCAGTGAAAAAGCAAGGTTTTCTTTTTGTATCAAAAGAAAACCAAAATTTCTAGGTACAGTGGCCATTATTTTTGTTACTTAGCGTTTCTACCTGTGCACTGGAGCACTTCTACATTTTTGTAGATTTATCTGAATCTAGATGTTCCAAATATCAACAATATGAAGTCTTGATCAAGAAGGAGAACAGCTCAGCAAGGACCCAGAATCATCTGAATACTGGGATGGAGACTCCATCCATTGCACAGCTCCTGGATGAAGTGGAGCAATTCTTCCCTCTTCCCCAAATTAATTTGTCTTAAAGTTCAGGGTGAAACAGATGAAATGTATAAATATAGTATCATATTGCAGTTTTAAATTATGATATTGCACATACTGCTCACACCTATTCCCTTGGGTTCTCTTTGTTTGGTCATAGGACTGACTATGAAATCATTTAGACCTCCTTTTGAGAGAGATATTTTAGAAATCTTACTCTATATTTAAAGACATTTAAGAGTATTAGAAACAATACTGTAGACGGGACTAAATATTTTTATCAAGTATTGATTATATCTCACTATCATACAACTCAAAATCCAATTATTTCAAAGAGAAATGGAAGGCAAGTGGAGAAGGGGGAAGAAGGGACTTGACATGGAATTAGAGATGCTGGCAACGTACCAGAAAAGTCTGCACAACACGAAATGTTTATTCTAAAGATGAGAGGGTCTGGCTTAAATGCCCAACTTGCACTTTTGTTTATATGAATGAAAGGAAAGCAAATATGAGGAATAAGGGGTAAACACTGCCCAACAGGATCACAAGCCAATTCCATAAACGTTACATTTCTAAGACGAGCATAAACTCCGTACTGATGTTAGAGTCACAAAAGCTAAGGCTCTGTGAATGAGAAAATGAGTTTTTGTAACTGGTATGTCATTTGAACTGTAAATAACACCACAGTGACCAAAATAATGAGAAAAGAATTAATTCTGTTTATGCAAATGCTAACTATTTGAAATGGTAAATCACATTTACTTCAGAAAACATGGTTTTAAGACAGGGCCTCGGAGGTCTCTAACATGGTGCCTACAAACATCCTGTCGTAGCAAGGAACTCATTAAGCACCACATTTCTACATTTCTGAAGTTCTACTGTTCTGAGTTTTCTAACCTACTGAATCAGGAGTAAATATTCTTACATTTATGTTTCTCTCTGGCTAAAAAAATAAAGCACTTGGCTTCATGACTGAAGGCAATTAATCACAGTGATGCAGAATGTGGTAAGGAAGGATTAAGAACTGTATTTATTAAATTTTTAAAAAACCTATTTAAGTGCTCCATTCCTTTTTGGGCTACAAGACTCAAACTCAACCAAATAAGCTCTTTTAGTCTAATTCAGGGTATCTTTTGAACTGACTATACCCTTAAGCCTTAGAAGTTGCACTAGCTGCTATACAAAAATGAAGTATTAGTATTTTATCAGTTATCCCATTAGTGAATATGATGGAACAAAGAAAATTAAACTAAATCCAACTTTTGCCTACTGCAGCTTTCAGATATAGTCGTAGACTTCCCAAAACACAAAACAACTCCCAGTTCACTCTGAATACAGAGGATCAACAATACCAGATCTCCTCCAGTGCTGCCTGTGGTAAGGAAGTGCAATTCTGTTGCCTTTGACTGATGATCTGTCCCTTCTGACTCAGCCCTCTCAAGTCAGATTCTTTCCTTTCAGGTCTGAAAGGTCCTCAAATCAATTCACCTCCAGTTCCACATGTTGTAAATGATATAAAATAATAATATACAGAAAATAAAAGAATAAGACTATAGGCTATTAGACTGAAAATATAACTGAAAGAAGGGACTTTGTTACCAAGTATAAGAGCTTAGAACTCCTAGAAGCATACAGTCATCTCAAATCACTTTTGCAAACATAAGGAAAAGTAATTATTTTTCTCAAGTACAAAGTAATCCATGAAGTGCAGTATTAACCTTCGAAATGCAGAAAGACATTCCTTTGTACATTTTGATTAAATCTTTCCTCCATCATTTGATATGTTCATACTGTCAAGATTTTCCCAACATGCAACTGAAGTGCGTCTCATTTTCATCACCTGACTTAGTATCTATGTGTTTCAATCTCTGTTAGTGTCCATCCTCTTCAAGTGTTTACAAAAATGCGCATAGACATATGGCCAAGATCTTCAAGTTTCTCAAGTCAGCTTCTCCTGCTAACTCTTCTCTTTTGCCACTCTCTGTAAGCTCCTTCTGCCAGAGAAGAGTATCACTCTGTACCTTCTGGATTTAAATACCATTACATTTCAACTTTTGCTGTGACCTGCATCTCATACTCAGTTAACACAGCTGCTCACCTCATGCTCTGGCGAGAGATGTTCCATGTCAGTTCGTAAACACTTAAGTCCTGGTAAAAAGTGACTGACCATTAAATCCTCTGAAATAACTAAAACCCAGGTTGTTAAGGCATTATAAGGATTGTCTTCTGAAATTAATACTTTTTTTTCTGTCTTCTGATAATATTATTTTACTGAATACAGGGACAAGCTACAGCAGCACAACCCAATAAAACAGAACAGCATTTGACACTTCATGACTAGTAAAAAAGATCTTAAACATATTTAACTTCATGTATTTCATACATCTGTACCATTCTTTTAATATTTTTTCTTAATTTACTGGTTAAGATCACAGGCTTGGTATTCGTACCTTTTTTTTCTTCCAAAGTATCTATCACTTCACTGTATTGGGTCTGTCTGAGATGGAGTTAACTTTCCCCATAGCAGCCCTCACAGTGCTGTGTGTAGCATTGGTAGTTAGAAAAGAAAGGTGCTGATAACACCAGTGTTTCAGCTACTGCTGAGCAGCGCTCACATAGCATCAAGGCTGTCTCCCCAACCCTCCCCCATCACCAGCAGGCTAGGGGTGGGCAAGATCTTGGGAGGGGACACAGCCAGGACAGATGACCCAAACTGACCGAAAGGATATTCCACACCACAGGACATCTGCTCAGCAATAAAAGCTAAGAGAAAGGAGAAGAAAGGGGGCATTCATTTTTATGACATTAGTCTTCTGGAGCAACCGCTATACATACTGAGGCCCTACTTGCTGGGAAGTGGCTGGACACTGCCTGCTGATGGGAAGTAAAGAACAAATCTTGTTTTCCTTTGCTTCTGCACACAGCCTTTGCTTTTGCTTTATTAAACTGCCTTTATCTTAACCCATGAGGTTTTTTTGCATCTTATTTTCTCCCTTCCCTCTCCTGCTGAGGAGGGGAGCAATAGAGCAGCTTGGTGGGTGGGCATCTGGCAAGGTTAACCCACCAGATCTACCTTCTGTGAAAACCTCTTTTTTTATAGTGAGCAGATCAAAACTTACATCACACATGCAAAGACAAAGTATTAATCTTCTCCCCCAACCGGATAATTAACAGCTAAACTTCCCCTAACAAGAAAAGGATACAACAACAGGAAAGAGCACTGTAGGCTTCAAACAGGTGGGTAGCGATATCCAGTCTCTTCGAATCCACAGACTGCTGGTTGTTGACCAAGGCTAACTTGTGCAAGTGCGGAATAACAACTGTAAAAGTAAATACTGGAATAAGTATTTGAAATTGCTTTCCATAGACTTACTTGGCATTAAACAGTTGCTAAGTGGCAATCACAGCCACCTGAAGCATCACACATCATTACGGAAACAAGAACTGTAAGTAATGGCTTTTGATGGGACTGATTGACTCAAACTTGAGATAAACTGTGGTAACACCACCTAAAATAAAAAGGTACCTCTGAGTACCTTTGAAATAGTAACAGTTTACAGAAAATATTTTGCAATATTATTACTCTTCTACTGCTCAAGTTGTCTACAATATGCTTCTATGTTATAAATACAGCTGATAAGCTAGTGACAGAGAAATAGATGAGAAAACTTAACTGACTATAGAGGAAGCCTATCTAATAAGTTCAGCCTGCTAAACAACACACCTGCAGTTGGGAGGCATGACAGTTCCTCATGTTTTGTTCACAACTATCTTTAAGACAGTCTAGCAATTGACTTTGCTCTTCCATGTGCTTTACATTTCAGGGCCATAAAAAAAGCTGTTTTGTTAATCTGAGATGCACTTACATTTAACACGTATGGAATACTTGAAATTTATATGTCAGCAGGGTGTGAAGCAACGACAGAGGGGGTGAGAGGAAGGCATTTTACATGTCAAGTAATTCAAAAAAAGACAACTTCAAATCTGCTCTGCAGCAAAGTTACCAGTCCCCTCCAGCTCTGAAATAATTCATCATCATGTGCTGGTGTTCTATATACACATCAGTGTTATGTAAAGTGAAAATTTTATTAGTGGAGTCTTAAATACTGGGACATATTGAACTCTAAACCCAAGAGTTTCCAGCAAAGTTTTTGTAAAGAAAAAAAAAAAAAAATCAATGCAACCAGCATACTATCAGCTTTGGGACAGAAAGAGGAAGACTGCATCTTCCCACTGATGTAACTTACATTCATCTCTAAATCTGGGCTCAGCATTAGGTCCGACTCTTCCAAATGTTTTTATGATTTCTGTATGTAAAGAATGTTGGTCTTGATACTGAGGGTCATCCAGGAAAGATGCCAGCTGCATTTTCACTCTTTCCAAAAGCTTAAATATTCACAGAGAAATAAAAAGTACACAAAAGAATTAAGATGCTAGAAACCATTATGGTCAGTTCAGAGTATGTCTAAAATTCTCCGTATTTCAGGTGCTAAGCCTTGTACATTCTGTTAATTTTCATTTTTTTCTGACAGGATGTTCCAAACTCTTCAACGCAGCTCTATATTTTAAAGACTCTTTAACAGTGTTTTAATCTGATCCATCTTTAACTATAGACAAGTGCTTCCATATAGCTGGTCTTTCCTCCTGAGGTTTCCTTGGTTGTGATACATTTTTTTACCTGCTGCTAAAATTTCCCTCTTAATATCTTTGGAGTTTTCCTGTTTAATTAGAACTTTTTTTTTTTTTTTGGTAACATATCTCAACCAGTATGCTGAAAAATTTTCTGCAGAGGACAGAGATGCAAAAATAAGCATCATAAAATCAATGGAATTAAAAAGATTTTGTCAACTAAAGGCTGCAACAAGTGAAAACACAAATATATTTAAGATAAGTATTTAATTTGCACTCAAAGCTGTAAAAATAAAATTTTCTGATACATTTTGGAAGGTGATATCACCTCTGTACTCTAAAGCTTATTATAATTAGTGCAATTGATACAGTAATTTTTGTGTGGGAACAAAACAGTTTTCTTCCCAAACTGATTATAGGCACGCATTCCAAGCTACAAAATTGTAACTTAACCATCTTCCAAGTACTTGTGAGTCATCACTGACTTCTTACTTACATTTCCTCAAGCACATTCTTTCAGAATATGTTGAAATTACAGGAAGAATGCAACCTCTGCAAGAAGCTGCAAGGACTTTAAGAAGAAATTTGATTTTACTTACAGCAGAATCGTGGATGTCTTTTTCAGAATTATGATCTATTACCAAAGTTTCATCATTTATAAAACAAGGAGGAACTGAGTATCTATAGAATCTTTAGGGATTATTTCAGTTATGTCACTATTATGTCTTTTAATGCCATTTTGGACACCACGGGATAAACCAGCAAATATGATAGGAACTACAAGAGTCTTGTGCCCTTCTGAAGCAGCTGGAAGCCAAGCAGGATATCCTAAAGCACCTAAAATGCTACAATATACTTACATGGAGGTAACTATATACCACCATGACATTTTGGTTAGCATTTTAAAGCGAAGGAATTTTATTTGGAAATAATGGACTTGTATTTCTCAACTGTATTGGAGAATGTTTTAAAAGAACATTTTGAGCATGGGATTTCCCATCTTCTAGAACAGGCCTCTCCCTCTACATATCTGTTTTCCTTTGTTTATATTTGGGTTAATATTTAGAAGGAAATGGTTTATTTACTTAAAAGAGTGCTGGTTTGTTTCCAAACAAAACAAAAGAAAAAAAAAAGAACATTGCAAAACTGGAAGCCATGTTGGAAGAGAATACAACAAAGGAAGAAATAATAAAAAATTTATAAACTGCATTTTTTTCCTCCAAGTTCATTAATAAATTACTGGATTTCTGGATTTATAAAAAAATAATCACACATTTCTTACGCTACAAAAACCACAGCCTCACAACAGGGTCTTACCTCCCTCTGAGTAACAGTTTCCATGATGGTCCCAAAAGCAGGAATTGTTGCAATCCTTACTGAACTACAACAGAAAAGTAGAGTCTTTAAGATGTATTAAACATTAAGAACACAATTAATTAAAAATAAAGCACAACTTAAAAATTAGTACTTTAACTTACATTAGTTTCTAGCAATGACAAAACAAAAAAAGCAGACCAGGAAAGACAGACAGGATTAACTCAAGGTCTCAATCTGAAACTCACAATTCAGGATCACTGGACAAGGTAACAAGGGCCGGAGCAACCCGCTTGTCAACTAAGGCTTCACTCATGCCTCGAAGAGTCAGCTGTACAGCAGTCAACATGCAATAAAAAATGGTTTGGTAAACTTGAAGAACTGGGTTAGCTGTGACTGAGGATGAGCAGGCAGACTCTTGGGTTTTGTCTCGGTTTAGTCACCCACACAAGACATTAAAACGATTAAGACTCTATTCATGCTATAGCATTTATTAGCAACAACCTGTTAGTGAGATTAGCAAAGCATCCCTCCTTAGCTTGAAAGAAATATCACATCAGAATGTCCAGGAAATGAAGTACTATGGTTGTCTACCACAAATTAGATACAACTGAAACTATTTTGCATTTCAGTAATGCAAATAATATTTAATTTTGCAGTAGTAAAGCTGATAGGCATTACAGAACATATTAATGTCTGGCTTTCTGCTAGAAATGATGTAAACAAATTTCAAAACTGAGACTATGATTACATTAAAAAAAAATGAAATTACACTGATTTGTTTTCTATTTCAAGTCTATTCAGCACTTTTATCCAGTTTAGTTCTAGGTGTTGCAGTAAACCTTTTTATTTACAAATAAGTGATTTAAAAGTTATGTTTGTTTAAAAGTAATTCAATTTTTGTTCAGCTTTCTAGCTGAAACAGAACTGATGGTTATTTCTTCTTAAGTATTAAGAGGGATGCTAGGTATGTAAGACAGTCAGGAAACTTACATTTCAGGGTCACTGGAGAGAGTAATGAGAGCAGGAACAACTCTCTGAGCTACCAGAGTTTCGTGTACCCCCTTCACCAACAGCTGAATGGTCGGAGCAGGGGGGATATCACAGGTGATGCACGGAAAGAGCGAGCACAGTACCATGGGAAGAAGAGCGGCACAACCAAGAGAGAGAGAAAGAAAAAACACAAAAAGCAAACCAAAATTAGAAGCTAAGCAAATACTGCTACACTAGTGTTTCATATATGCAAAGGCATGAAGAAAGCTGAAATGGTCTGTCAATCAGCACAAACCTGACAAATTCAACATATGATGATGTTTTCTGAATTTTCAGCTGTTTTAAAGCTTGAACTCTCTGAAGTTTAGCACATAATTATGTACTATAATTCAAATACTAATATAATTACGTATTATAATTATACACATAATGATGTATAATGAAATATTAAAATGATGCCAATTTGAGTTTGACAGTTTAACCTAAATGCTGCTCCTAACTCAACAGAATGGTAGTTGTTACAGTAGGTGGCTGTCACATGCAAAATACATGTCTTTAGCTAGGCCAAACGCATTTAGTCTTGCCGCACTGAGTGATATCTTTCAGTCCTTTTACAATGTGACAAGCAGCACTTTCCCAGATGCCACTAAGCCTTCCTCAACGTCCTTCAGAATTATTTTAGATATCACTCCCATACAAGCAGTGAAACTTCCCAAGTTTCCCTTGCTGGTCTGCGCAGGCAGAAAACGGAGAATCCTTAGATCATCCATGAAATGTATTTCACCAACTCTTATTGCAAACAAAGGAAGAGATATATTTGTTGCAATACATCCCAAATGTTAAAAACTGAGATCACAGTGAAAGTTATTACCCCTAAATATGTGAAAATTGTTTGAATTTAGATGTCCCCAGGTGATTTTTTTTTTACATTACTTATGTAGCTATACATAAGCACATACTTGCTGCACATGTAGCAGATGCCTTTTATATGTTTTCTACATGTGAAAATCTACAAATTTAAAAAAATGACAAGCTCCAAACTCTCTCCATATTCGGCAAAACAGGATTTTTTTTTGTTTGCATTAATAAAAAAGGGAAAGCCTTGATATTTCCATTTGGTATCTCATGCAAGGAAGCATGTATATATTTTCTGGTTTTAGGAGACAAACATAAAAAGCTTATCAGTAGTTTCTGTGAGAAATTTGAAGTGTCTTTTTAATATTTAACTATATTTTAATTACTCAAATTACATAATGAACACAAATTCTACGCTTTTTTCCCCCAGCAGTGTAACATGAGAACATGTTAGATCCATAGGGCTAGGGGAAAGCAGCAGTGTCAGTATATTACGCAGTACTAAAAGCAGGCAATATTTACACCCTCTAACTAGAGAAGGTTTTACACTGTCCTATTTGTTTGAGCATTCCCGTTTTACCAGCTCTGAACCTAAAACTAAACTTAAGTAAATTGTGAAAGACGGAAAGGAACCTGACTATCCAGAAGCCTCCTACAGAAAGAGGTAATTTTTATTAAGCAATATTTGTGTGTGCATGTATGTGCGTGCATGCACGGGTGCACACATGCCCTGAACAGACCGTGTCCTTACAGATAATGACTGGAGAAGGAAGACTGGGGAGAGCATTATTAAGCTGTGTAAGAAAATATGCATTATTCCTGCAAAGCACCTGGAGGGGAGAAGCTGCAGCTTCCTAAGTTTGTTATTCAAAAAGTATTAGGAATGTCAGTTCAACGACTACATTTTAACAGTAATACATTTCAAGATTATTTAGTGTCAACAACTTAAAATGCTGATATATGGAGCTAATGGGCTACTCTTCAAATAGCTGCTAAGGACACAGCTTATTGACTAGAAGGATCTTACTCTCATACAGATTTACCGATTTTCCCACTGATTAAAGCAGAGAATGCTTACTATTTTCAATTTTTAACAAACAGGGACTTGAGTTTTCTTTACTAATCTAAATTTTTGAGAAAAGCCTAGATGTAATCTAGTGCTTTAAAAAAAAAAGTTTGGGATTTGTATAATTAGCAAACAATTTAGAATGATCTCAGCTTCATGACTATGTGGCCTGCCACACTTCTAATTGCGGTAAAGCATAGTAAACAGCATCATTCTGTCTTACAGAAAATAACACATGCTTTATAGTTCAAGTGTCATTCTGAAGATAAGTGTTCCTAGCCTTGAACCTGAACAGACCAACAAAGCCTATAACTCAACTATGCACTTCATGTTCAAACCAGAAGCAATGAAATCTGTTTGCATCAACATTCAGTTGGGAAACTACTGACTGAAAACATTAACACAGAAGCAACAGAATCAGCTGGACAGGCAAAGCCCTGCAGCAGCATGTAAGGTTACAGTGAGACACACAACGTAAATTTTTATCTTGTTTTGATTCCTCTAGGTCAGTGTGTGATCATTGCTTATGCTTACTACACCTTAAAAATGGTAGCACAAAGCCTCCTGCCCACAAAGGAGAGAAGGGGTACCATGGCTCCAAATCACTTCTGTGCCCTTCCAATCCTTAACAGACAGTAATGGTTTGGTTACACAGTCTGGCAGGCCCAAATCACAGCAGCCTCCATGCTGATGTACATGTACCACTGTGCTGCTCAGACTCTTTATAGTTCTCATATAGCTGTCCTACAAGTGACATACTCTTTATCTTATTATCTAATTGCTGGGCTCTACCATTCAGCAGTCTCTGGGATGTCAGACATTCCTTGAATGAAGGAACCTTCCAAAAGTAAACCTGCTATTACCACCTCTTCACACAGGTGACTTCCCAAATTTACATATTGCCATGTACAAATACTTATGCTATGACTATCAAGGAAGGGGCAATATGATACTATTTTCAAGTAAGAAAAGTGTCTGCAACAAAGTTGCATATGCTTTAATAAAAATTGAAGTCTACTAGGAAACAAGTCAAATAGCATGCAGGACCACCCATAATCAACATGCAGTAGAATTAGAAAAAAAACTGCAACCAAGACAACAGCCTGTTATAACTGAAGTCTTTCTCATGCTTGGCTAATGCTTATTTTTTTTTTTTAAAAAGGCTTATTATTATTATTATGATTTTTAAAAAAACCAATGTTCTTGTTAGATTAAAAAAACCCCCAACCACCAAAATGACAACTCAAATATTTTAAGTGTGACCAAAAATTGCCATCTCCCTTTTTTAAAGGGAGACAGAAGAGACAAAAAAAACCCAAACCCAACCAAAAAAAAAAAGACAAGGTTGGATGTTTCCAACTGAAGCCTCCAGATATGTCTTGCAGTGTTGCAGTAAAGAACTCTTAACGGTCACGTCAGCACTCTTTTTTCTGAGGAAGACTTGAGATTTGTTTTTACAAATGGATATAAGGTGGCAGGTTCAGCTAGAGGTCCACTGCAAAGCTATACAAATGAGTCAAATATGGAAGAAACGCAAAAAAAGACAGAAATTGACCGGGACAGCGTGATTAGAAACATGTCTTTCTAACACGCACAAAAAACCAAAAGGTAATCTCTCTGTTCAGCAATTGGAGTATGTCCCAGAGTTTCTGTATACACATTTTTTTAATTAATGCTTGATGAAACAAAGGTACGATGTGGAAATAAAGGCAAACTCATTAGTTAAATGTAACAGTCTTTACCCTGAACAAATTTATAGATGCTAAGGGAAAGATGAAGCTATCACTATGTGGCAAATAAAGTAATCCTAAATTGTTTTAATTTTTACAAAAAATACACAATTTGTCTAATGTATGTTTTTACCAACACATTTGGCACCAATGGAAACTAGTTTGAATTAATGCAAGTGAATTTTACAATTATACACAAGTCTTGAAAACTTGTGAATTAGTCTACTGATTATGTCTTGAATTGCAAAAGCAAATGTTAAAACTCGGAGAGATGCCTGTTTACATTTATCTCAGACCTAAGCAAACACATTCGACAACATATTTAGTTCTGGTTTGAACACAGTTTAGCAACGAAATGCGTTTTAATAATCGTTAAATGTTTTTCAGCATGCAATGATCAGAATGCAACAATCAAGCAGCAGATCAAAGAACACATACATAGTTACCACGTAAACATCTTGCAAGTGGCTAATGACAAATTGCATAAAGATGCGGTGTTGAACAGAGAACAGTTACAGAAAAAACCGCACAACAACTTCCTGCTCCATCACACAGTACACAACTTAAGCCATTTGTAATTTTTAAGAATGTAGCAACATTATCTGAACCACAGTTTTTAAAAACACACTCTAGTTTTAAAGAGGTGTAAAAAAAGTTTGGATAACACTTACCTCAAACATTCTAGCAGCTGTACATCGAACAAGAGCAGAAGTATGGACAACTCCATACCATAAGACAGTTAATAACAGCTCATGATAAGCTGGGTTTGCACTAAAAGAAAACAGTTGGGCAATCAAACAAAAAAATACTCCTAAACCCTGAATATGTTCCAAAAATGTAGTCTCAAGAAACCATTGCTCAACAAATCTTTAAGTCCAACATTTTTTCTTTCTGAAGGACACATAACATTTATCTCATTCTGAAGCACATGCAACATGTTGCTGTCCAGAAAACAGATTGCATTTTGAAGTTTATTTTTAAAAAAAACTTAGAATATAATTTTCAATAAACTAGGACACTAAACTGAATGCAAATACATATCTATAAAACGATTATAGTATGGAATATAGAAAATTACTTTCCATTTAATCCTCAGTGACTGATTTTTGTGGGTTTTTTTGGTGTTTCTTTTTTACACTTCGGAAATTTTTTTACCACCACAGTTCTAATGTAGAGATTAAAAGTTTAAATGTTGTGAAACACAAAGAAAAAAAAAAAGTGTAAGTTTTGCTGACCCAAAGCATCACTGTTACTAAAATCACAGCTTTTAATAAAAGCTTCTAATGTATTTAGATCTAGTCAACTCCAAGGTAGATTCTTTACCCCAGTTCCACAAAGGAAGCTTTCAGGCTATCAAGAGGAGCATGGGACAGTGAAAGCATAGTCATTACATCTTCTAAGAATCCAACTAACAGCTTGCGGTCTTCTTCCTGAAAGAAGAGTGTACAATGTTGAATGTAGTAAAAGTTTTGCTGCAGTTGTGATGACCTGCAACTACAGAAGAGACAAACTGAACGAGAACTAACTAGATCCAGCCTTTAACAGTTAATCTTCTTATGAACTTCAAAAATGTGGTTTAAGAACAAGAACCTTTCAAAACAAACACAAGAGAAGACTATTTCTGTATTTCATCAGCTGAGACAGACTTGCGCATAAATTACCCAAATACTTTTACTGAAGAAACTTGTAAGAAGAGTACATAAGCACTTTCATGGTTCCTAACACTTCATGATTGCTCACAGTCCGCTAAACATTTGTGATATGATCAAGTATTTATTTTTTCTTGTAAACTACGTATATGCCAGTCCATAACTGCTGGTTACTGGATGATTAGGTAGTATTATTTATGAAGTGTTTATTTTAGTACTAGGTAACCTAAAATTTTAAGACTCCAGCTGTGCCCAAAACGGTGCTCTACCTGCTTATCTGTTTCAGTAAATTTTGCAAATTTATGTTTCCAGGGGTCACAGTTAAATGGCCAAGAACCCATTTATACAATAACATTCATATTTTTGATAAAGCCTCATGGCAGTTGTCTATGTCTGAGATTTAGAGCAGTGAAGATGCCAGATGTCATTTAAGATTTACTGAATTCACATTTTAACACTGATGAATATCATCTAAATGCAGTAGACAACCTGACTAGAAAACTTGGCTTTTAAATGTGTTTACAGCTGCCCACTTATCTACCTATCTTCAAAGTGCAAGAGCACTGTAAGTTTTCACAGAGAACAGTAAGGGTTTTTTGGTAGAACAATTTTTACATGTTATTATACATTTTAAAAGGAACAAAAAACCAAACCTACCTGAATATAACATGTAAGGACCCCTGTTGCATAGATGGGAACTGTGGCTTTTGTTAGCACTCCGTTACCTGCTGTGGAATCTAATGAAACAGCGAAGAATTTAGGTTTTATACGGACATATATGTATGTATGTGTGTTTGACACGTATACTATATGTTTTATATATATAAGGTAGATAAGTGTGTATTACAAGTACTATTCACCATTTTACAGATGCATGAAGAATCTATATATATGCATATAGACACACATGCTAAAATAATGCTCAAGTGGTATTTTGATTTGAGATTTCATTTGTACTTTACACATGCACACAATCTACAACTGCAGAGTTAAGATTAGATTTTCAGTATTTCAGAAAGATGACATATTTCCAAACTGTAGTCTGAAAATGTTATTTAAACCAGAGACTGACAGTTTTTTCCCCAGTTATAGTTAAAATAAATTTTTATTCATTTGAGTAAAAAGTTACTTACCTATGTTTTCCTCAGACAGTCTTAAGATTTCCTGGAACTGTGGTTTTACCTATACAAAGGATGATGAATCCCATGTAAGGAAACCTGTTACCAGTATCAATTAGCTTAGAGAAAAAAATAAGGATAAAAACCCCCCAAAACAACAGAAAAAGGACATTTTGAATGTACAGAAAGAAAAAAAACCTTTAAAAAGCATAGCCAGCTTTTATGGAAATTGAAAGCATGACATAAGAAAGCTAAAATTTCTGTTGAGTACCCCCCCACTGAGGTAGCACTGATACCAAAAAAAAAAAAAAGTTCTGTCTTATAACTTTGCTGTCCATAAAGTGTTCTCTTCCAAAATACAGCTGTGATAATCAGTATCACAACAACTTTACAGAAGTGAGGGTTCTAAAGATCACTTACAGATATGGCTTTCAAAGATCAGACACCGGCTTTAATTTCCTCCGGGAAGGCAGCACATAATGCTAACTCTGTTTTATAATTTCCCGTAAAAATATTTTAAAATTACATTCAGAAGTTATTTTATTAAGAAAAAAATATATATTTCTTTGATTAAAATGTTTAGATATCATCTACAGAAAATATTTTAAGCAGAGAAAGCATTAATTTTAAATTTCCATTAAATTACAGGCTGGAGTACTCACATACACCGAACAGTATGCTATTCTGAAGAAAATAGTTTAAATCACTAGAATTAGGATGATGTCTCCTATTGTCTATGCCATTCACAAATAAAATATGAAGAATACAGTTAAAAAAAAAACCCTTGCTTGTTAGGCAAGACTAGAAGGCTATTCTAAAATGGTCAAAACCAGAAATCAAGAGCATGCAAACAAATGTTTAAAAATAGTAGGTTTAAATGTATTTATGGAAAAGCATCAGTGTGATATGCAAATAAAAATGGTCAAAGTGAGGGTATTCAGACACACCATAAATATGGAGAATATATATTATCAAGGTACTTTTTTTGGCTTACTTTATTTAAGGCAATATCTTACCTTAGTGTTTGTGAAAATTTTCCCAAATGTCCTACAAAGTCTCCAGAAAAATCTAGAGAACTCATGGACACAGGCAGTTGATGCTACATTGATCTTGCCAACTATTTCTATAAGCTGTGGTAGCCTGAAAATCAGGAAACAAAAGGATATTAAGCCCTACGCTGATATTTTGCTTCTCTCTAATTATATTTGCATAGATTTACTGTTTAAGTTAAGAAGTATATATACACACACAGACAGCACTATCACTTCTAATAGAATTATCTACATGTTCTGTACAATTCCTGACCCTTTAAAAAAGCAAGGGTTTAAGTGCCAGGAAAGTGTGACCTATATTTTTAAACATCTGTTACTGCAGAACAGTGTATTTCATAAGATACTAAAAATGCAACAATCTTCACTTCAACAGAGGATTGACCATACTAGTGCAAAGACGAAAGAAACAATTTTTTGGAGCAAGTAGTTACCTGTACATTATGCTAGACAGTTAATATTTTCTGAATAAAATCCAAGTCAATTCAGTACGAAAATTTAAAAGGCTAAAAAAATCCAATCTTTTTCTCTTTAATAATTCTTAAACACAATAATACTTAAACTCTTATGTTTAATAACTGTTAAACATAATCATGCTTAAGGACTATTAATTTTGACACATTTTAAAATTAGGAACCACAAGATATAAATTAACTCACAGTTGATTGACTACCCATAGCAAAGTCTCCCAGCCGGTAGTACCCTCATGTTCTAGCTGATAGTCATACAGTTGCAACAACACTGCTAATTGTTCACGACTTCCAATGAGGATGGACACATCCTGAAGAGGCGATACGGGTCGGGGAAATCTAGTGACTGCAACAGGAGAGAACAAGTGATCATGAACAAAAGACGACGAAAATACCTTGGAGGCGATATCAATAAAGATAGCTAAGAAAGTCTCAAACTCTTTAGTGCCTTCTGTGTAAGGTTATCAAATTGCTTTTTAAAAGTCGGTGAGTTAGATCCAACTCCGAAGAGATTACATAACCCTCACTTAAAAAGAGAAAACACCGGTACAGGGATACTATGGAATTATCACCGGCATGGCTTCACCAAGGGCAAATCTTGCCTGATCAAACTTGTGGCCTTCTATGATGTAGTGACTACATCAGTGAACAAGGGAAGAGCTACAGATGTCATCTGCCTGGACTTCTGTAAAGCCTTGACACAGTTCCCCAAGATACCCTTTCCTTTAAACTGGAGAGATACAGGTTTGATGGCCAGACTATTTGGTGGATAAGGAATTGTCTAGATGGTCGCATCCAGAGAGTAGTGGTCAACGGCTCAGTGTCCAGATGGAGACCTGTGACAAGTGGGTCTGTGTTGGGACCAGTACTGTTTAATATTTTCGTCAATGACATAGTGGGATCAAGTACACCCTCAGCAAATTTGCAATAACACTAAGCTGAGTGGTGCAGTTGACACATCGAGGGACAGGATGCCATTCAGAGGGAACTGCAACAAGCTCAAGAAGTGGGCCCACGTGAACCTCATGAGGTTCAGCAAGGCCAAGTACAAGGTCCTGCATCTGCATCAGGGCAACCTCCAGGTTGGGGGATTGAAGGGATTGAGAGCAGCCCTGAGGAGAAGGAGTTAGGGGTACTGGTGGATGGAAGGAACTGACGTGAGCTGACAATGTGTGCTTGCAGCCCAGAAAGCCAACCATATCCTGGGCTGCATCAAAAGAAGCTTGGCCAGCAGATCAAGGGAGGCAATTCTCCCCCTCTAACTCTGCTCTCATGAGACCCCACCTGGAGTACTGTGTCCAGCTCTGGAGTCCTCAGCACAGGAAGGACGTGGACCTGTTGGAGCAAGTTCAGAGGAGGGCCACCAAAATGATTAGAGGGATCAAACACCTCTCCTATTGAGGACAGGCTGAGAGAGTTGGGGTTGTTCAGCCTGCAGAAGAGAAGGCTCCAGGGAGACCTTATTGTGGCCTTTCAGTACTTAAAGGGAGCTTATAAGAAAAATTGGGACAGACTTTTTAGTTGGGCCTGTTGTGATAGCAGTAGGGGTAACAGCTTTAAACTAAAAAAAAAGGTAGATTCAAACTAGATATAAGGAAGAAAAATTTTACTATGAGAGTGATGAAACACTGGAACTGGTTGCCCAGAGAGGTTGAATGTTTCAAGGGATGGGGCATCTACATGGTCAGGCTGGATGGGAATTTGAGCAACTTGATGTGGTTGAAGATGTCCCTGCTTATTGCTGTGGGGTGGGTGGAACTAGATGGTCTTTAAAGACAACTTCCAACCCAAACCATTCTATAATTCTATGATTCTAAAGAACACAACACAGATTTACAGTAGAGTGACTTGCAGGCAAAGTTTCGTGACTTCTGTCGTTACACTTCAGTCATCTAACTGCTCCAACCTCTACATATAAATCAGTTTTTGACACTCCACACTCCCTCCCCCAACTCCTTAACTCTTTGAATCATCAGAAAAGAACAACTTACATGTAAAAAGCAAGACCTCAAAAAAAATCCTAGACCATTAAAATATCTGGGGATGGAAACCCTGCTATATCAACACTGCTTTTATTATTCTCAATTCATGTCAAGCATTCTTAAAATTATTCATCAATGAAGTTAAGCAACAAGATCATCATCTTTCCTACAACGAAATTAAAGAAAGCAAGCTTGCATTTCCTGCAACACAACTAGATTAGTGCAAAGTACATGAGATTTTTTTCCTCCACTTTTGTGAAGGAAGAAACAGTCAGACTAGACTGAAGCCTGAAATTATTCAATTCCTTATTTAAGTAGCAGATACTCAGGAAAAAAGTGCTCATCTTCAAAGGACTCAAGTCAGCTGAACAAGTTTTATTATGGCGTGTTTAACATTTTCACATCAATATCGTGCAATATTGTACCACTAGCTACTTTCCAAATTCTCCTTTGAAGCTGTTAGCATTCTTTACATCTTCACACACAGCACTATTATCACCATGTAGCAGGTATTACCAATATCTTTTGAAAGTATTTATAACAGGAGAAAACATTCTACAAGCTGTGATTGTTGATCTTTTAAGAAGAGAAAAATAATGAGAGAAGAAATAAAAACTTTTTTTGGGATAATCGTGTCTCTCAAGTGTAGAAAATGGTGGAAAAAGGAAGCATCACTTAAGGATTTGCTACGAAACACCAATATGAAAACATAGTTAAGAGGCAAATCAGAAGGCAAAACTGTAGTTTTTTCACAATTTGTGTTGGGTATTATGACAACAAAGTATTCCACTGCAAGATCCTCATTGGATTACATAAAGCTATATCACTGGGCACAAAGAAGCCATTTTGCCTGTAACACTGACAAGTAAATATGGGGGAGGGATGGAATCCAAAAGGATCCATTTAGTTCTCCAGTTGGAACTAGATTATCTTTAGCGTTGTTCAAAATACATAAAGAACAGGTGGAAAAAGAAGGTTGGCAACAAACTTAAATCATTACTGTAGAGACAGCGTGGAATAAAAATCTAAAGTTCACACATAAATTCTGAAACTTATGTTTATGTAGTAACCTTAAATACACACAAATCCCAAGTAAATGTGGACTATGGACGATTCCTGAAATTCTTCCTTTGCAGTTAGTAGAGATTCGAGATTTGTCACTGAACTATACTTAAGTTCATAAAACACCACATATCAGAAATTAATAATTTACCTTCTATTTGTGGTACTTCTCCCTGAAGTTTAGCCTTACTTGTGAAAGGTGCATTCTGTAGCACCAGTGCAAACAGAGAAGGAATCAATGACTGCAGAGCAGACAGATACATGTGGAGCTTATGTTCATCCAAGCCATGTTCTCCTTCCTGAAACAAACAGCACATTTACTTCAAGCTTTTGGTTTGGATGATCTGTTGCTTAGGCATGTATTCCCTGGCAAGAGATCAACACATCTGTGATGAGCTTCTACACAGAGATACTAATTATGTAGCAATTTATCCTAACCACAAGCTTACTTTGTGTCACTATCCAGATCCTCTTGTCACCCTTAAGACACTTCTGCTCAAGAGATTCGAGCAACATAGCCCTTGGCATTTAGTGGTTCATGTCGATGAACATACTGATATTCTGAAAGAACATCTTCCAGCACATTTTGGAAATGTAAATCCTTCATCTCAGAGACCAATGCATCCGAAAAACTGAATGAATTACTGGCCTGTACTCTGTAAACAAGCATCCTGGTTAAGTGTATTAGATCACTATGAGATACCCCATTTTCCAGAACTTTCCTGATATCTACCAAATCAACTGTGCAGACAACCTAGCTCATAATTGCAAACCACCTAACTAAACCATTCAATTCTACTTACTTTTTTGGTTTAATAACTACTGCACTTTATTAGAAATGACACTGTGAGACACTTAAAACCAATTAATATATAGGGCAAATGCACTCAGAAGAACACACATCATTTGGTCACAGCCTCAAGCAAGTGTTTTTTTGCACCGCACTTTATTACTGAGCTACAAAGCAAGACATTGTTAAAGAAGAATGTGCTTGGTTTGGGGTGGATTTGATGTTGGGTTTTTTTCCTTCTTCCAAATGACAAGTGAAAGTTATGGAGTTACAACAAGAATTTCCAGAAAAAAGTTCCCCCATAGAACATTAAGTAGATATTATTTACATTTTTGTGTTTTTTAAAAAAGCCTGCATATGTAATAAAGATACAAAGAAAATTCTCCAATGTAGAAACAGATTAATACATACCCTGAGCAATTTTTCAATTTTATTAAGCAGCGTAGGTATAAGATGGAACTGTAAGTTTCCCAGTTCTGTTGTCCAGGCAGCATAAGCAGGTAAAAAAACCTGATGTGTTGCACTAACTACACGTTCTGAAGGGTCTCCTAAAGCTGAAAGCAGCAGTTCAAAGCCCTGGCAAAGAAAAAAAAGAAAGAAAGAAAGAAAAAAAAAAAAAATTCTTTTCCTGAAATTTATGCTAAAGTTTCCCACACAAAGCACACAGATGAGGAAAAGTTTATAATCTATTTTTAGAACTTTACACTAATAAAAATTTAAAAAGGTAGTGCATGGAGGCCTTTCAACAGATATTCCTACTACATCTACAAAGGTAAACAGTAGCTGGTTCAATGATCCTGCTAGTATTTCTCTACAGTTATCAGAATTAATAAAAACACATTTTACCACTCTGCCTTCAAAAACAGGATTAGAAATTCTTCATTTTCACTTATCTGAAACATTATTAGGCAGTATTAAGTTGAACTACAAAGCAGGCTATGTTGTAGTATACAAATCTGTTAGCAAGTGATATCGAATTGGCTAACAGTAGCAGGTGGGCAATGAAGTGGTATGTTCTTGAAGGGGAATTATGAATTATTAGAGAAGATTCTGTGTAAGGCTTATACCTGAGGTTCTAATGATACTTGTAAGTACATGTTTTCTTTTTGGTCTTTGTGATACAATAAAACCTACATTCGTACAAACCATCAAAATTTTTAAAAGTATCTGGAAAGATTTGATAAAATATCCATGAAATTATGCATCTCCCTATTCATTAAATAACTATAGAAGACATTTTATACATACAGAACCCAAACCAAATTATACCTGTTGATATTTGTCTGGATCATCAATATATCCCATAATGATGCCAAGGCTTTTGATCACAGCTTCTCGTACCAGATCTGCCTTATCTTCCATTAACATTTGCTGCAGCATGGAAAGTACTAACGAACTACGAATTTCTTTCTGTTTGCAAACAAGAAAAATCCTTGTTAAATCCAACAAAACAAGAAATGTGAGTTTATAGCAATTTTTGTAAATAATCTGCACTTTTACTAACACTCAAAACCAAAATCCCTTCCTCCAAGCACAAATCCCTTCATGAATATTACACATTCAGTTTTCACAATAGAAGATGGATGGATATAAAATGTCAGTAGCCTCATTAGAGAGCTTTTTGTCCTATTAAGCACAGAACTCAGGTCCTTTAATTCATAAGGAACCAAAAATAACTAGCAGCAAAATTCCACTATTGGTCTAGACTTAAAACAGAATCTTTAATCAATGCATCGCTTAATTGCAGAATTGGGTTTTAATTTAGGTTATATTCCTCTTTCTCTGAAGCTTCAAATTCTAGTTTTCCACTGACTAAATTTTGCTGCTTCTGACTGGCAGCACTCTTCATGTAACATTCCACAGTGTCTGAAGAACTCCATTACTGAGTGCCAACTATTTTTTCAGAGATTATATCCTTAATTGGTCCTAACTGTCTTTACTTCATCTTTACAGAAAGAGTTTTTTCAGAACACACTGTTTTTGAAGACATTTTATAGATAGATTGATCTGTATTCCTTTATAATAAGCTAACTCCTCCTTAATGGGACTTATTGGATCTCACATGTGACATAAAGAAGACAACAAGACTGTTTATGTATAACATACACCCTTGGGAATACTTAAAATTATAAAGGATGTTTACATTATGCAATAGATTTTCACCTTGCTTTCACTGGCAATGTATTTAGAGTTAGTATTAATACTTACTGGAAGATAAGGTGCTAGAGCTCCACAGGATTCTGCTACCAGTAGCCGTCTCTCTGGGTATTTGTGGTTAATCTGGTAAAGAGAAACAGAATGGCTATTTGCTTTGCAGTAACCAATATTCAAAATGTGGTTAGAATGAACTGCAGCAGAGGGATATGTCTGCATCTCTTAGATAAACACTGACTGTGCCTGTAGGAGTTGCATATAGGTACTAAGCAGCCTCAAATTCTTGCACGGAGGAATACAGGCAAGGCAGATACAGCCTTCTCAAGTTGTCCCAGAAAACACAGCTTATAGTAAGAGAAGAATTTGAGAAGCATGTATGTAGTAAAAAGAAGGGTGGAAAGCAATGTATGGGCTGCTGTACTCTAAAGAATATGAGTAACTTCTGAGCTGGTATATCATGAAATATTTTGTCTTGTGTAGCCCCTTTCAGGAGTGCCATTCCTCTACAAACTACACAAGTGCCCTCTAGTGCTCTGAATCAACCAGTGTAGCACAGCTGCCTAGGTCTTGCTGAGCATTCGAGGTCAAAGACATGCATACTAAGCCAAAAAGTATTTGCATGCTGTTGAAATTCTGCTCCTGAGTCCAGCATAAACATGTTGTGCCTTGAAAATGTGACTAAAACTAGTTTTCATTCCCAAGAACCTTCTTGATCTTGTGCTGCCTCCCCTTTCCACTCAAAGGCTGTTCAAAAATTCTGCCTTACAGATTTAATACTGACATTTCTGAACCAAGTTTCCAACCTGGTGGAGTCAGCTTTAATAGCCAGTTTTAATAGTTGTGCAACGAAACATACAATATGTTTCAATACACTTTGTGAATGAAAAATTTTAAGGTGAGAGGAAAATGTGAATAGTTTGATCCTGTCAGATAAAACAGGATATGCATGTGGTGCAACTATTTCTTGCACTGAGGGAGCTGGCTGATGCAATTGCAAGACCACTCTTGACAATCAGGGAAATATTGTGCCAATAGGGGAGGTTCCTGAGGATGGGAAAAAAGCAAATGTCACTGTTATCTTCAGGAGGGGTAAGACAGAGGATCCAGTGAAACACAGGCCAGTCTGCCTCACATCAGTTCCTGGCAAGGTGTTGGAGCAATTAATCCTGGAAAGCATTTCCAAACATATGAAGGAAAACATGGTGGTTGGGAATAGTCAGCATATACTTATATAGGAAAAACCATGCATGATCAACCCGATAGCTTTCCGAGAGGACTGGCTCAGTGAACACACGGAGAGCAGTAAATATCCTTTATCTTGACTTCAGCAAGACTTTTGATACTGTTTCCTGTTAACATCCTCAATCACAAACTGATGAAGTATGTGCTAGGTAGGTAGGAACAAAGAGGTAGAAGGAAAACTGGCTGAACTAATCATAGGTTCAAAGAGTTGCAGCTGGGGGCCAGTCCCCAATAGTGCACCCCAAGGGTTGATTCTGGGGCTTCATTAATGACCTGGATGACAAGACAAAATGTACCTCGACAGGTATGCAGATGACAAAACTGGAAGGAGAGGTTGATGTACCCAGCTGGGTGTATTGCCATTTAAAGGCACCTCAGCAGGCTGGAGAAATGAGCAAATGGGACCCTTATGAAGTTCCAGAGAGGGAAGTTCAAAATCCTGAACCTGAGCAGAAATAATTCCCATGCACCAGGACAGTCTAGGGGCCAGTTTAGCAGAGAAGGATCTGGGAGGCCTGACAGATACGAAGCAGATCCAGGAATGCACTCCTTCTAGCAAGGAAGACCAATGGCATCCTGGGCAACACTAAGATAAGCATCGCCGATAGGTAAGGAAAGTGATTATCCCTCTCTACTCAGCACTGCTGAGACCACATCTGGAGTGCTGTATACAGTCCTGGGCTTCCCAGATGCAGAAATAAAGACACATTGGAGCCAGTCCAGCAGAGAGATGTGAAGATGATTAAGAGATAGGTGTATCTGATACATGGGGGGAAGCTGAGAGAGCTGGGATTGTGTGGTGCTGAGAACAGAGAGCTCAGGAGGGATCTTATTTGTACATATAAGTATCTGTACCTATCTGCAGAGAGGTAAAGAACACACAGGTACCTAATGAAAGGACAAGGGGAAACGGACACAAACTCAAATATGGGAATATCTGTTTTACTGAGAGGGTGGCCAAACCTTGAAACGCATTACCCAGAGATGTTCCGGAACCTCCATCCTTGTACATATTCAAAATAGACTGGACTTGGTCTTAAGCAACCTGCTCTAGCTGACTGTTTTAAGCAGAAGGCCTGGACTACAAGATGTTCAAAGGTCCCTTCCAACCTCAGTTATTCTGTGATTCTCTCAATTCTACTGCCTTAGGAGAAACTACAGATGAAGACACAATAACAAATCAACTTTGGACAACCTCTTACCTTGACTTTATTTACACAGCACACTGAACAATGCACTCTGACCACTGATGTGCTATTGATGTTTTCAACTTTCTCACTATTCTGATCTGAAATCACCAAGAACCCTCTCAAAAATGAAGTGTGGCAAAGATAATTTGAACGAGACTCAAATGAACAAACCTGCGCCTCAGGACTAAACTGAAGTCTCAAGCATGGGAGAAGCTTTTTTGAGTGGGTCTATCATTACTTTGTATTCATTCATCAGTAGGGCAACCGAAACGTCCACACTTCCAGAAAATATTACTGAGGAAAAACATTATAGGAATACAACAGGCTGCTTTAATACTTATAGTAGCTTTGATTTATGTGCTGTCTTTCCAAATGTAAACTCCCTATTGGTAACAGAGATACACTTTGCCTTCTGGAGCTCTTCCTACCTGAGGGAAACAGCAAAAACTAGTTTCAACTGGGTTAGATGGACTGGCAAGGCAATATAAATATCACCTCTAATACTGCAAAGACATGTTGACACTCTGGAGAAAAAAAGACCTGAATTTCCAGAGGGTTTGTGTTCAGGGAAGATTATTAGTCCTTGGAAACTTAAACATAACTGTAAATTGTATCTTTCTTTTCCTTTTATCTTTAATAAGCAGTAGCAGAATTTTGGAAGCCAATTAACTGTTCACTAGTTCTGAGGAAACTTCTAGTATCCACAGAGCTTTGATCGAAACTCATGAGACAGCTACCAAATTCTAGCTGTGGAGCTGCAAAGACCAGGTAGAAAGATCGTAAGACGAGCCTGGTAACTCTGAGCTCCACAATGTGTAAATAAAAACTCTGAGTCTTCTGAGGGCCCAGTCCTTTGTATTTGTAAATAGGTTTTGGTTGGAGACAAGCTGCATGAATGCTTTCATGATTAAAGCATCTACTGAGAGAAGGTAGAAAATTCTGTGTATTTTTGAGTTCCTTCTACAAACTCAGTCTTGTAAGCTGGCTCACTCTGTCACAGCTGGTATTTTGCCGAAGAAAATAATGACCTGGTTTCAGTACTGCAAACAAAGTCTGGCAAACTGTATTAAATAAATGCATGATGACATACAGCTTGGCAGCCTGATAAGCTGTACTGTTACAGTTGGACTGGTTTCTCTTGCACATCAGCAATTAGCAAGAAACTGGTATGATGAAGATGTGCCCTGAGGTGAGACTGGTTTTTTCAAACACTGTTTAAATTTCCCGAGAAAGACTAAGAAAACAAAATGTGGTTTATTTTGCCTTCAACTACTATTGCCACAGGTCTTTAATCAATAGATACATGAGTCATAAATATAAGCACAAATGCTGCACATAATAGGTACCTCTACTGTCAGAAAGTATTAAGACTATTAAAGCTCAGATTTTATTGTGAAACACAGATGGCTGAGTTATGCAAGAAACAGTAGACAATTATCAGACCAGAAAGACTGTGCCATCAAAGCAAGCATCACCACTCTGCCATGACTTAGTTATTCACTGTCTTTTAGGCAATGATGAACTCTCTTTTCTTCATTATGGTAGGAAAATGCCATGCATTTTTACCTGAACTATTGTTGTTCTGCCTCAACTGAAACAGTAAGAGCATTTCAGTTTGGTAGATCAATTATTTCTATTAATTTAGAATATCTGTGGAAAAGGCCACTGTGATTCTAGAAGTCACATGTAAACTTCTGGTGGATCTTATAGGTATAAAACCATGCCCATCTACAGGGGATGTATTTCTAGCTACTTCAATTGTTAATTTTCTCTTTGAGAATTTAAACTACATGAAGTGGGGACACTGTTCCAAGCAACTTACTACAATATAAAAATCAGCGAATGAAATCTTTGAATGAAAACGCATTTCCAACAGTCTGGAAATTACAGTATGAATTATAAAGGCACCTATCTGCAATAGGTTAGGCAACACTAATGATGAACACATGCGTATCTACATTTCAATACAACGATCATATGCAGGTATATGCAGGTAACTAGTTATCTCCAGATAGTCTGACAGATTTTCTGCTTCCGAGTTCTTTTTAATGTTATATAAAATAAAGATAAGGAGCACCCAAATATCTTTCTGAAAAATACTTTGAACAGCCATTCACTGAAAAACAAAACAACCTCTCCCTCAAACAAACTACACATTTATGAAGTTTTAACTAATTTTACAACATAAAGCACAAGATAATCAGTTACCTGTTCCCAACACTGCGGTAAAAGCTCAGCTTCTACACGCGTTGGTCCAACATGTCGAGCAAACGCCACACACCCAGTCAGTATCATCTGTCTGAAAACAAATTTAAAGCTTTATAAACAGATTAAAGTGAACTTCCATAATACAAGAATATATTCTTTAAGTTAGAAAAGCAGATCCTGTCAGGCAACTGGTAATTGTCTACAGTCAAAATTTCACAGTAAACACACTGACTTGAAGGCTAAATCTTAAACTTGAAAGCCACTATCTTGCTTTCTATTTAATAAGCCTTTTCCAGAAACTTGCAGGTCCCAAACTCCATGAACCAGAGCCTGAGAATCTCTAATTCAGGAATCTCTGATTTTCTAATGTCTGAGATCGGGAATCTCCAACTAAATTTTCTTATTTATTTCTTATTACTGAATACTATGATTCATCGTGTAGTAAAAGGATCTAAATTACCTAATACTATCACACTATCAGCATTTTAGTCAACTACATATGCTGCTTTTAATTAGAAACATCTGTGAGATTTAATGACCTTTGTTCAAAACAAGTAACTTAATTATTTTATGAAATGGTTTTGCAATATTCTAACATGCAAGTTACTGTCACCTCTCCCAAAATACTGGACTTCACTCTTGTCAGAAGTCTTCTAAAGCCCCTTATAAAAGGGAAGCAATTAATTAATCACTAGTACCTATGATCACTGGAATAATTACTATTGCTGTTCTTGCAATTTTCAACTTTCCTCAAAGTTTGCGAGAAATCACTGTTGTTCCATCAATTTCACAGGCACAGAGATATATTTGAAATTTCAGTAAAACTGTACTTACTGTCATTTGTGATAGTTTAGATTTATTTAATGAGTGTTTATCATGTTAAGATTTTTCACTTCTAACTATTTCTCCTGTCTATAGGATTGGAATGATACTAACTTCGCATGCAATTCACCAGTTCTATTTTACTCTTAGCACCTACATCAACACTTCAACCCATTTCAAATGATAATGCACGGATATTAGACACTCATTTTATCACCTCCACAGTAAGAATAGGACACCACTGAGAATTTGTTCATTATTACTTTCTGGAAAGCCAAAATTAATTTTTTACTGCTTTATTGTCATGTCTAGACTCCTAAATATTTACTGCAGCTAACAGCATGCCCTTAAGGTTGAAAGGCAGAGATTCTGCTGGTTACTTCTTAAGCAGTTATACAACATACTCCATCAAAAAGAGATTTATTCACTTTCAGAATCTTGTAAAGGAGGAAGTCTAATTTTATTTTTTTTCCCCTCAGCATTCTTTTGGTCAACAATCAGAGCAAGCTCTTCGGTTTTGTGTTGCACTTTTGGTTTTGGTGTTTGTGGGTTTTTTTTTTCCTCCTCTCTACCATGTACAGAGAACTAGTCCTTTGATCAAGGTAAAAACATCGGAGGAAAGCAAAAATGCAATGATTAGATAAGACTCAAGACATTAACAACTCATATGTGATAGCAATATGGAGACAAAAGCCTGTGGTAATTCAGAGTTCTACAACAAAATAGTCAAATACTTGTCTTTGGTTCTACATGCTGCACCTAATCTCACAGAACTGGGCAACAGAATATACTTTTAGAAGATATTAAAAAAGAAAAGAGCAGAATACAGTAAGCACTTGAAATCTTCTGCACTAGAAATGGAAAAACCCAAAATATACATTTTTTTTTTTAATCAAACCTTCTTTAAAAAGTTCCATGAAATCTCAAAAGTCAGTCAGATCTCCTTTTGCCATGCCTATGAACTAGGGAACTTTAAGATATTGCAAATATATTAAAAAATAATGTTTTAAATATTTTACTGTAACCACCTTAACAGTATATGTCAGGGAAGGAAAGTTTGTAAGGATCTCAACAACAGGTCACTGAAACAAAAAATGTTAACATTAAGCTGTTGCAAAAATTGCAGTCAAGGCTGAATATTGAAAAAACTGCTTTCTAGTTATTGTCATAATGATCTCTTTTGCTAACAAGACACTGGGAATACCTTCCTCAAAGAGCTCTGTCCAAGTTAGGTGCTCACAATCACTTAGGCAGGAACATAAAGGAAATCAGTGCAATTCAGTAGAGAACTACTTCGCTTCATCATACAGAAACCAAAGTGAAATCAAGAATCAGATAAGAGGAACAAGGCAGAACTTAGACTAGAACAGACATCATTTAACACTTCTCTTTCTGGAGGTTTTAGAAAGTGACTGCACGCACTGGTAAGCAATTCAAACTTACATAGTTCAAAGTTCTTTTGTCACTCCTAAAGTTATATTAAAAACTTACTTACTAGAGTTTTCCTTACTATGTCAGCAGGTTACGTGTGTTCTTTAAGAGGTGGTATATGACCAATGAAAAGTCATACTAGATACTCTAAGCTTAACGTAATGCGTTTTAGCCTCTTCTCATTAAGAGTGCTGCTTCTGGGTACATTACTCAGAATTCTTCAAGAGTTCACATTTTGAACTAGGTTTTAACTTTGTCCTAGAAGTCCACAACATCCATCTGATTTTCTCACAGCTCCTTACTTCCAAAATCAACACAATTTTCAAAAAAGAAGTTCATGTAAAGCTAACTAACACGTATTTGTTCCTTTGCTGAAGAGAATTTGATAGACATTTTGAAAAGGTGAACAGTACGTTAATAAGCAAAGGCTTGAGGATAAAAATGGCCTTGTTAAGTATAATGTCAGTATACAAGACTATGGCAATATGCTGTGCTTGCATGCACCAAAAAGCCTCTCACATGGGCAAGAAGTATAATACAGGCTTTCCGCATAATTGTTAACATACTTAATAAAGTCAAATATTTAAAATAAAAGACATATTTTAATAGGTTATTAGAAATGCAATGTCATATTCCAGTCTCTTGCATTTAACAAATTAAAAGCCAACTTGTTATCAACTGCTCCTTTAATGTATAATATAGTCCTGTACAGTATAGCAAAAGGTCAACAAATAACTTCTGAGATAATACCATTGTTCTGGTGACTAAACCTGAATGTCTTTGCTCACTTCATATTGCACAAAACTGCTAAAATATTATTTAAAATTTAGATAAAAACCAAGCATGTATAATATACTTTCATACAAATATGTAAGTATAAAATACCAACTGAAATTCTGAATAAGTAATTTCAGAATCTCTTATTTGATAGAATTTTACTTATTCTTCATTCAGGTCTTGAGGCGACTTTAAAACAGATTATGATTTTTATGTGTGTACATTTATATTATGTACACACGTTTTGTCCTGGAGGTTATGGAACAATATTCTTCCCAAATTTCTGACAAAAATTATTTTTAGATACAAATTTCCAGCTCACAACAAAGAATGAACAAGTTCAAGGAAAAAGAAGCTTGGATTTTCTTTTTTCTTAGGTGCTGGAAAAAAACACAAAAGTGCAGCTAAACAGGCATATGAAAAATTTACTTGATAGGCCACCAATTCAGTGACAAATTAACTACAAGAGACTGCAAAGGAGATGTAACTTCCTTCCCCCTTCATCCACCAAATAACTTTAGCTTCTCAATCTGCATGGAACATACAAAACGTTTTAGACAACAGTAGACTTTTCAGAAGCAGATTTTTAAAAAGCAGAACAAGGACTACTTCTTCTAATTTCATTCTGCATGGTGCCACTGTGCTACAAATTGCTTTTATTTATGTTTTGGATTTTTTTTGTCTCCAAAGCCATCTCTTTCAATAGTACCTCATCTCCAAAGTTTACCATGGGAACAACTTAGAGAGACACCAGAACACTTCAGTTTCAGAGAATCTTCAAAAGAAATGCTTTCCACTTATTTCATAAAGCCTATTTCATCTGAAGACAGAATAGAGCAATGATAGATACAGATGCTTTACAAAACATCTCTAATGAAAATAATGGAAGACTTACAGATCAAATATGAGAAATCTTCCCAAAGTTAGAGAAGGAAACATACCAGCGAGGATACTGTCTTTCAACCGTAAGGATATTCTCATCAAAATTGGTACAAAGTCAGATTTCCTGAGTACTAAGGAAAAACTAAATTTATAAAACAATATAAAAAGTATGCTTTGTTTCAGAGTCTTAACCAAAATAAAATAAACCTCTTAACATTTGTTGGAAATAAAATACTGCTTCAGTCTTCTAAATTTTTATTGCTACCATAGTACTGAAGCACAAGTAGGAAGAGTACCATTTTCTCATGCTATTTTCCCCAACCAAACACGGCAGTTAACTCACAAACATATAGATCACTAAGATACACTAAGACATAGGCTTAAAAAAGCTGTTTTGATTTCTATATCAACCATTGCTAAGAATTATGATCTTAAAGCTCATTTTAACAAAGCATTTAGGTTCATCTTTAAACAAAAAAGGAACTGAAATGTTACACTGCAGCTTACCAAGCACTTTCTTACATTTCAGTAACTAGAAAGTACAGGTCATGGAAATGGAAAGTCCCGAAGTCCACATCAATTTGTCACCATTATATCAGCAAAATATCAGCTTAAGTGAAACTTGGTTAAAAATCGCCCAACAATATCCAGTTTCTATTAGTTCTGCTTCTCTGACAAAGAAAAAAATTCTTCCTTGTCCCGCAACACACAAGCGCAAACACACCTTTGCTCATCATCTGGTCGTTTGATCAAATTGAACAGTATGTGTAGAAGCTGATCTCTCTCTTTGGGTTCAGGATGGAGGCAGGCTGTACACAGTATGAGTGGGATCAATTCCTAAAAAGTTGCAGGTAGGGGAAAACCAAACAAAGTAAAAAGACTTTGGGCAAATATTCATTAATGGCAAAAGAAACTAAGAAGATAAATCTAGCCACACAACATCAAAACAATTAGAGATGTTTTAGAGTCTTGATCTCTTATTAAGCAACCTGAAAAAAGTGAAGGTCTACACAAGTTAGAATAATTTTCCTGCTAGGAAAGATCAGGGGAGAATCAGCACATAAAAGAAAAAGCTCTGCAAAGATTACAGTTAACATACGCAGATCACCTATAACCAGAATTAGAGGACAATCCTGGTTTAAATTTTCTTCACTCCCTAATGAACTGAAGCAAGCTCCACAGACATCTAGGGAACAAAGCTCCTATGGAAAAAGCTATTTCTGATGCCATGGAGTTAAAGATTAAAATTTCCAATTAAGCATGCACACAGTTTTGTGCACAGGTTTGAATAAGCACTGAGAAACACACTGGTAACGGTGACTGCAGACAGATACCCTCTATTTTGTGTTGACTGAGAACTGCATGATTTTTTTAAGGGTTGGTTTTGTTTTTGTTTTTTCAATAAAGAGGCAATACCTGAAGATTGTCTTTTTAGAGCAATCTAGTTCCTCTAAGGAATACACTCCCAAGAAAATACTGTGTAAAACAACTGAAAGAAAATATAAGGCTGTTCACAAATGTGAAGACCTCCTCCTTTCTAAACACACCTCTGAAACTCATGGTATTCATTCCCAGAAGAAACAAATGTTTCTAAAAGATGGACTGGAAGTCCCTTTCCTTGACTTTACTGATGTGAGCCTTCACTCCAACACAACTGGGAAGCCACGAATTTCTAGGTGATTTAATATCTTAGGGAAAGAAGCATCACACTGGGAGGCTGGGGGGAAAGAACAAGACAAACTTAGGTGTCTGAAGAGAAAGAATATGGGCAAGTTAAGCTGCAGACTTCCTCTCCCACTTGCTGCATACTTTTGAGCCACTTTCAACAGACAAGCTTTTTGTGAATTAATAAACTGTATTAAACAAGGAGATGACAGTGGGAAACACTTCTGAAGTTACTAGGAAAGATTATGCAAAGCCTGGAAAAATCTAGTTATTTGTCATAAATTTGCAGGGAGGTGCTAATTTCTTCTTGCAGACATGCAAAGTCATCCATTCATGACGTTCTTCAGAGCAGGCCTATAAACAAGATGGACACGTCGAAACAACATTAAAGACACCCTCACTGCTCAACTTCTACTTTCCTAAACAGCAAGTACTGTTTATTATAAGCAGAGAATAATACTCTATTTTGGAGTATTGCCTAAGCTAGTAAACTCCTGATAACTTTTGTTTTCATTTTACAAGAATTCTACTCAGTGTGCTATTTTTCCCCTCTGAAGATGACCAAGACATCTGAAAATGTATTTAACATTCCGTGAGATATTTTGGCAATATTTAACCCAACTATGGTACAGATTAGGGAACTTATGATGAGACAGAGGAATGAACGTGGAAATATCCCACACACCATTTCAAAAATCTTAAAGTACACAGGAGAAATGAAAAATAAGTTTGAACAATTTGAACATTTCTGTTTCTCAGTATTTTAAAGTGAACCAGTTTTTGGGTTTCCTTTTAACTAAGTGTAGCACAATGCAAAATAATGTAATTCAAAGCCTGTATGTAAGAAACTTTACAGATTATACAGCACAGACAGCTAAATAGCTTTCTTCAGCTGAAAGCTCCTTTCCCTCTAGAAAGACTTTTTTTTTGGGGGGGGGTGGGGTGGGGTGGGGGGGTTATACTTCACATTCAAGTTTTGCCTATTTAAAGTCTTGAGAAGGCAGGGGGTTAAGCTATTTCACTTTTATTTTTTTACTTCATAGAAGCATTTTCTCTCCTGCAAAACACTGCTTTAATTAAAAAAAGATTTGAAAAAATTTTATAAACATAAAAAACCACCCTGACATTCTAAATACCACTACTTATACATTAAGCTGAGATCTTTTAAAGAGGAAATCAGACTGAAATTTGTAGATACAGAACATAATCACTAACTTCACCATAATGAATACAGATTATAGAAAAACCTTTAAATAAAAAAATCCTTGTGTTACTTTAATGAGATCTAATTTCTGAAATCTACTCTAAATTCCCATTATCCAACTGTTCTTGTAATTATTAAGTACTCCTTAAAAAGAATTTTTTTAGAAAGAATATACCCCATGAAATGGGACAAATTTTAAGATCTGGGCTTTTTGTTTCATCTGTTGAAACCATCACACTGACTTCACTTTCCTAGCATGGTTGAATATTTACTCAAAAATATCTACTGCTCACTCAGAACTACTGCTAGATTTCAAAACAGTGGCATGAGCTTTATTTTTTTTAAAGCTTATTTTCAAATTTAAGGTAGCTGAGTCTGTATGAAAGGAAAACACCTCCAAATATTCACTTAGATACTACCACCTTGTATGTGAAAGGCTAAGGGGCAGATACAAGGCTAGGTCTTTACCTTGCAGAAAGCTGGTAATTATAGCTGATGGAATTAGCTGTATTGTCTTGTCCATTGGTCACATTCTTTCATGCATACTATGGGAGAAGAGAGTGTTCTCTGCATCGCTGCATCAGTGCTTCTACAGTTCCTTCTATTAAGGGGAGTGGAGAAACAGTGAGAAGTCTTGAACAGTGTTTTATGTGCTCCCTATAGACTCAACGGACAGGAAGATAAAACTGAAGGCAAAAGGGACTTCCTGTGGGACAAGAACAACAAAGCTGCTCTCACAGAGGGACAAAACAGGTCAAGTGATGTCTCCCAAAGATCTAAAAGTGGACAGATTCTTCTTGGGATATTCAGGATGATTAAGAACAAAAAACAACCTATAGACAGGTTCAAGCTTGTTCCTTCCTGTTGCTAAGGGCTGTGCCTTAGATGGGAGACTTGTTTAACAAATCTCAGATTTTTCATTCTCAAAAACTGCAGAAGTGCTGCAGAAAGTGGTACATTTTCCAGTAAGACACAATAATATTAGCATTTGGCTGTTTAAATTCAAGAGGAAAGTTCATAACATTGTTACAGAGATGTACATAATTATTAATAATCAAGGAGGACTTCCAGTCCTATTTGAAACACTCTACCTTCCCTGGGAAGGAATATCACTTGTGCTGACAGTCATAAAGCAAGAACAAAAATGCAAAAAAGCAACAACCCTCCCTCTATTTCATTTGGGATCCTTCCTAAATGTCCTATTTATCCCCAAGTCCCTCTTTTCTTTTTTGCCTCTGACTTAGGAAAACTTATTACTTTGCAATGCAGATATGGTTGTGAAAGAAATCTTTTATTTCTTTTTTTATGTCTACTGTCTATTTGGAAACCTGTGTATAAAACTACCATGATAAAGCTAGTAACAATTGACAATTCAATTCATAAATGCTAAATTCAACTCCTTGCATCCAGGAATTATGTTTAAAGACATGGTGTATCAGCTTTCAGACTAGAGATTAAAAGGACACTCTATGAGATTGAGCTATTTCCTTCTAAGAAAACCACACCAGCCTCTTATATCCAGAAGGGAACTAAAGGACAAACTGAAAAACGGTGATGCCTCTCTCTAGTGTGTGGGGAGGGGAAGCCCACACCCAAACAGAAAAGCCTCCCAAAACCAAAACCCCATGTCAACCAGAAAAGAACCAGCAAATAAGCTGTGGTCAACAGTATCCCTGTCCTTCAGAAACACCATCTGTAGAAGTCTACTGCAATCTAAGTTTTACAGAGTAACTGTAAGTATTTCAATTGTTCATTTAAAATTTTCTATTCTCCCCTATTCTGTGAAATAAAAAGTCATTTACAAGACACTGACAGCTGACAATTTTGATGCCTAGGAACTCAAACGTATACCTTTATTCATATTCAACCAGAATGCCATCTGCTTGACACAGCTAATGGAAATAGCCCCTTAAATATACTGCCAGGCTCTGATACAGAATTCTTTTACATTTTTTTAATAAAGACAACATTTTATGGCTTTTAAAGCATAAGACTGAGATGAAAATCTGTAATAAGATATTCAGCTCTACTGTGTTTTAAGAGACAGCTACCTACAAAAAAAAGCCAGAGAATGAAAGTGCCTCACTGACTACTATGTATTGTTACTACATGTTAATACAAACAACTGTGAATCTACATTACTTTCTTCGGGCAGAATCAAGAATGGCACCCATTCAGAGACTGCAGATTCAGGATTATCTTTGCTTCAACTTTCCAAAGAAATAAAAGCAAAACTCTAAACACACTGAATTCTATAAATAACAGTTTCTCAGTATGAAAATTCAGTGATGCACACTTACTGTTACCATCATGATTTTACTAAGTTTGCATCACACAAACAAAAGGTACAAAAACTAACCCTGGAATAACAGGTGAGATTAAAGGTATAAATAACTATGAAAAAGCATTTCTAGATAAGCCAAAAAGTTTACTCTGGCCCAAACTCCACTAGAGTACTACATACTGCAGAGTGCTGAAGTTGTACATACAAACAAGCTTACTCTTGTTACCTGGCAAAAAGATATTGATTTTTACATCTTATAAAGGGTAAGAAATCAGCATTGCAATTATTAGTGACTGCAAAAATTTTAAAAGATTGCTTTTCTCTAATTACGGTTTAGCCAAGGGAATCTATTTACGGTATAGCTCTTAACAAATAGAAGGCAGCTGATTTTTTTTTTTTTTTTAAATCTTAAATGCGTTTAATGGTAAACACACACATGAGGAAGCAGATTCCAAAGCAGGCAAAATTTTATGTACACAAGCTGCTCATCTGCAAGAAGTGTTATCACAGACTGCATACACAGCCAAAAGGGGTTTGTTTTTCTTTTTTTGAAGAATAGGTTTTTAGCATTTTATTACTTTTCATTCCAATTACTATTTGGCTTGCGGTATCTCCTTTGTTTGAGACTGCACTTACATACCAATCTAAACATTGACATATGTTTTCAAGCAGTTAGAATAAACTAGACACTTGGGATAAAAACAAAATACAATTTCCATGTTGATACACGGAATTTCAGTGACTATGAATTGCTTTCAGGCAATTATCCTTTATTACGCATTATTGATTTTACCCAGTTGAGCTGCTCTTTAAGAAACAACTAAAATAATCGCCTCAGCCACCCTGCTCAATATTGTATTCTTCCTTCTTTCTTATATTCCAGAGTGCAAACTACCAACACTGAAGAACAATTAAACCTGCACCAATACACAAAAGTAACATAAATAATTTCTGAAATGTGTCAGACATTTTGACACAAACTGGTCACTCAGGTGCCAACCATAATATTTACTGGACTACTTATTACCAAGTCAGGAAAGCTGCTACTGACTTTCAGAAGGTTAAAAGCATTGGTGAAATGGCTTCTGAATCTCTGGTAAAGGACCATACTTACTGAGAGATAGTCAACCTCCACAAATACATTTTCTTCAAAATGAAAATGTATGTATAGCACAACATTATCAAGCTTAAGATTTTGCAACCAATTTCAACATGATGGATTCTTACAAAGGTACTTTACGGAGTCATCACAAAATTATGTTTAATTCTCATGTCTAACATACTGACAGTATAAGATCTTAAATACTATCATTGTCTCTTTTCAGAGCAGACTGGTGATCACTTTGCATTATAACCCAAACCTGTTACTTATCTTTCTCAAATTAGTGATCCTTTGGTATATTTTTTTCATCCCTTCTCTGTAAAACTGTGCTAAGACTCTCTCATGATAAGGCTGTCTTTGGATAAAACCCAAAGTTGTACGTAGTTGAAGAGAGTCTAGCTCTTAGGTTAGCTTTTCATAATACCGATATTAATAAATACTAACAGATGGTCTACCCAAGTTCCTTCAAATTCCATGACTACACCTGAAAGAACATTACAATAGTTATAGCAATGGGTGGTAACTGAGAAAAACTATTTTTAAAGCAAATTGCATTTCTTGGAACATTATGCAACCCATGCAACCCAGTTACACAATTCTCACTTGCGGCTTTTTCAATCAAATTGAAACAGATGATTAATTTAAGACAAAAATACATGTAATCAAATGCAACTTCAATTGTAAAACATAGTAAATAGGAAATAGCCTAAAAGGTCACAAAAATATTAAATGTATTACACAGATTATGCTACAAGCTGTGAAAAAAAAGCCAAAATACCACATCCTGCCAAGCAGAGGGACGGAAAGGAATAAATAAGAAATCAGAAATTAAGTACTGATCCAGAAACGTTCACGCAATTATTCTTAAAGACTATTAACAGAACCATTTCCAGAACACACAGCTAACACCGTGACTCCCTCACAGAGAAAAAAACCCCCTTTTCATAAAGTTTGAGACTTTCAAAATGTGTTACATCTCAAACTCACCGCGTCAACTGCTGATAATTACTCACGTTATAAAATTTTAGATTATAGGATCAGTACAAATTTCTTAAGGATTTTTCAAAGCCTTAAAATGAATTTATGCAAAATGCACTACTAGGTCTACCATACTGTAGGTCCCCTCAACAAGGACTAAACTTACTCAACAAGCTTTGCTACTTCAAACCCCTTTTTTTGATGTCAACTATAAGGCTTCTGAATTATTGTTTGATACATATATATATATATATTTTTTTTTTTACACATCTGGTAATGTGCAGTATTTACAACAAAGCAATACAAAACCAGTAATTTTTTTTTCATCTTCAATCACATTCTTCCTTTCCTACACTATATAGCACGAATGATTACACAAAACACCATCTTCACTTAAATTAAAAATAAACATTACATTTTCGTAACTGTATTTAGCTTCATTTTAAATGTAAGGAAAACACATAAGCAAGATTGTTAATTTTCGTATGAAGAGGTGTTTTTGATGACACTTAGCTTGGCTGATACATGGAGCTTCTAGAAAAAAATGGTAAAATAAATTTTTTGTTGAAGTACATAGTGCTGCAAAAGAACCCAAAATTAATCCTTATTAAAACTGAGAGACAAAACAAACAGAATTTAATGTTTGGACTTAATCTTCTGTTCTTTATAGCACACATTAACCATGATCTTCTCTAACAAACATTTGTGCTAGCACAGACGGACCTACAGTAACAATTAGTTTCGCTGAATGCTAATGGGTGCCTTAAGCAAAGGAAGAAATATTAGGATACCATGCAGGTTTACTGAACTCACCTGACAGAGGTGTAAAACCATTTTCTAGGAGCAGAGATGCATGCACAAAAGTAAGAACATGATTGCAAGTAACAGACTTTCATGAAATTAGACACATCATCTTCAAAATGAACAAGAAAGCATTCTGGTAAAACTAAAACGTAAAGCTTCAGGGTTCCTCACCTCTCGCTTTGCAAGCAGCACATTAGGAACAATATGAGGCAGGCAGCGTCCCAACATTAACATGACACTTTTTTCACTGTCTGCAATCCGAGATACCTAGAAAACCAAGTTGTTTGTGGGGATTTTGGTTTTATCTATTTTTTTTTTTAATAAAGCACAGGAAGAGAAAAATATCATTTTAATGAAATAATAAGAACTGCAACAGGCTGATCACTTAACAGAAAATATTTAATTTATTCACACACATTAAGTTGTAAGTTTTTTATGTGGCAGTAACTTCAAAAGCATGAATCCACTTGCAGAGACCCAAAACTTACCAGTAATTACATATCTATCACTAAGTTTCGTATTTAAGCTAAAATCTGAAAGCATATCCTTATTTCTTAAGTTTCATGCACATAAATTTCTCTCTCCATATATGTTAATAAGTCTTGTTTCAAAGCAGTTATTGCTTAACTATTGCTGCCATGCAGAACAAAGGATCTTCCAGTTCATGTCAACTGGGAAATATACCTCTGATCCCAAACGGCTGTCTGCTGACATCCGACAGAAGGACAGTAGTGCTTGATGGAAAGCTGGTGACAATTTCCTGAAATATCGTCAAAAAGGGAGGGGAGAAAAAAAGCACAGATCAGAAAGGTAACTGAACAAGTCCTCTCGTTCTGGTTTAACCAACTAGACAATGAGACATTCAGAAAGCATGTTTTGAGCAAAGCATACTGCAGAACTTTTTGTTTAAAATTATTTTTTACTTTCAGGGTTTTTAGTTTGTAGCAAGAAAAAAAGTGAGTGAACTAATTAAGTTACTTTTAGTTCTGAAAAATGTTAACACCTTTCAAACTGCTGCACAGACAAAAATAGGACTAAAGCGCGAAGAAAAGGAAGCTTTAGCAATATAAGAGGAACCACACAATTACACAAATAGGGCGGGGGGGGTGGAAATCTCAAAGAACGGTATTTTTGCTTAATGCTTTGATTCTGCACATTGCATAAAAACATTTGAGCAGTCACTTACAAGCTTCAGGATAAAACAGATTGCTCAACTGCCACTTTGGATCCAAACATTTAGCAAGAACCTCAAAACTAACCCTAAATTGCTGCCTAATCCCTACACAGATGTGTATCTACAGAAATACTGCCTCAGGGCCATGCACAGCACCTGCCAACACAGCTGAGCTACTCAAAGCCTTAAGCATACACATAAAACCCTGATAAAGAGTCTCAAAACAACCTTGTCGGAGTAGGATAATTTGGCAGAAAGGTTCTCAGGAAACAACTACTGAACTGACCATTACATGAAACAGGCAAGTGTCAGCAGCAGTAGCATCCTATTTTTCCCAGTAATGACAACTCCCTCTGCCTTATCTGAGGCTTCTATTTAGATACTAATGTAACACTGCCTCATCCACTACGCTTAAAAAAGAAAAAGATGGACAGAAAGCATCTCACCCTATATCATCATTTGCTCTTTGAATCCTCTGATGACCCTATATGAGTTTAAGGGAGTAGGCAATTCCTGCTTCTTATGTGGAAAGTGGTACCACCTTTCAACTCTTAAAAATGTCATTTTGTGCACCTAAGCGCACAAAATCCTACACCATGCAATTATGTTTATAGACATATATATTTTTATCTAACAGACTGAAGTATCACACCATTTATAGTAAATACATCATAATTCACCCTTTTATAACGCAAAAAAATCACATTAAGAATCTAAGTTCCTTCTTATAATTGCTTAAACTAATCCAGGATGTAAATATACTATTTTTCCTCTTCTATTTAATTAATGATAAATAAGGATTCATGTTTATTACTTAAAATCAAGTTTCTTTCTTGACAGTATGGGTTTTTAAAACATGTTTTAAATTTTATTGAAGCTTCTTTTGATTCCATTCAGCTTGGTTATGTGCCACGGTTCACTTTTAAGAAGTTACTATATGACTCAGATGGTAGCAAGTTGTAAAGGACCTCTAACGATATTCTAGTCCTTATTCTGTGAAAGCATTTTTGAATGACAGATTTACAGGCTCTACTTGAGGCTTAAGGTTTATTTACACTGGGAGAAGAGGAGCAAGCATTGCAAAGCAGCAGCTTAACATTAAAGAGAGTGGCCATGCCTTGGCCAGCCCTTTGCCCAGGCTGTCCTTCACCTTGGCATTAATTTCTCAGAACACGAGATGCTTCCCCACTTTAAATCTTAATTAAAAACCTACATAAGGGCAAAGTTTTAACCCCATTTTGCAGAGACTCAAAACTAAGTATGATAATACATCACTGAATTTCCCTGTGGGTTAATTAACAGCAAGCTCTGGGCAGCACGGATCCCATCATGATTGTCGGCTATATTCAGAGTCATGAAAGATGCTCCTCGATGAAGTCTAGTAAAATACTTGATGGTTATGCTGGACAGAAATGATGACAGACTCAGGCCTGTTGCACATAGTCAGCGGAAAGTCTTTTGAAGGACCAACAGATGACAGTAGCGAAGATGTTCAAATATAAGAAAGTATGATGAACACAAAAACCAAGCACTCTTATTCCATATAACTCTGGGACAAAAAAGTCAATTTCCTGAAAGTCAGGAGTGACTGCTATATACAGAAAACACCTTGTATTTTGTGCAAACTACCAAACACCTAAAATGAGTTGAATAAATACCTGTCATGTAGTCTACTTAAACTGCTGCTAGTGCCTTATACTGCGATCTGCTAGACAAGGCATTTTTCCAATGATGGCCATGTCCTCGTCTGCAGGGATGCATGCACAGCCGCTCTGACAGGCTCACTTGCACTTCTATCCTCTCTTCCCATCTGGGCAAGATTTATGCCAAGAATTCATTCCCAAGCTATAGCAGTAACAATCTTGCCTTTTAGTCTAGAGCGTTAGTTTTTAATACCTCTTAATCCATTCAGAATAAATTGTAGTAATTGTCTTCTAAAAATAACCACCTCTAGATTGAAATAAATATCCACCACTTCTATAGTGTTTCTTCTCCTACAGATCTCAAAATATTTAACAAATAATATAAGTCTTAGTGAAAAAATTTACTGTATTATTACAAACCAAGTGCATAATCCAGGAGAAAATTTAGTGATACTGATCTATAAAACACGGTATCAAATATGATTTCCTTTGACCCTTCACTGACATGTTAAGCCCCAAACTCAGTACAAAATAGCACCACTTATCAGCAGTGAAAAGCATTTGGCAGGACTTCCAAAGTTAACTCCATGGGGATTCAAGGCTCTGTTCAACTACTTTCCAAATAAATCCACATGCAGTTATACTTAAAAGGCAGCAAAACAAGTTCTGTTTCTCTAGAGACTACCGTCATAAATCCCACTGGAGACACTCATAGTTTCTTCCTCCCTCAGTGATCTCATCCTATTTTGATACCCATCCTCACTAACCCCAAACCATCAATCTCATATTAATATTCATAATATTCATGCACTTAATGCCCCCCAGCAGTCCCAATTACTCTGTGCAAAAGGAAACTTGCAATAACCCACAGGCAAAAGTAGGTATTGTAGCAATCAATGTATGACAGCTATACGTTTTGATTATTGCATAGTCTAGATACTCATCTAGGATATGAAAGAAATAAAAAGAACAACCCCATCCCAAATCTAGAAATGGAACCACTGCAAATTTTCCAGTAAAATCTAAGCCGAGTTTTACTTTCCTGTTAAACACTAGTATATTCAACCAGAAGAAATCTGTAGTAAGAGTGAGGTACTGTATTGAAAAAATCAGAAATCTTTCCTCCTGTTCTATTCTAACGTTATCACTGAACAAGTGCACCTGTCCCTAGGACTCGGTGCAAGAAGTTGAGGAAATCCAGGGAAAACAGAATGCTTAGGGTTTGCAAGAAAAGTTAATAACTTTCAGGGGTAGCAACTCTTTTTTTTTTTTTTCTTCTCCCTTCCCCGAGCCCCCAGCTAGTATTGATCCTCCATCTGCACAGATTATAACACAGATTTCTATTTCGTATTTTCAGATGAAAGATAATCCTAGAAACATATTACTGTATCAACACCAGCAAAAAAACCACTAAGGGAACTGACAAAATACAAAGCAGAATGGCTGCTTGCTCCCCTAGGAATAGCAATGGTAAGACCATGAGGTGAGCTACTTGGGCATCTTTGTCCACAATAGTAATTTTACAAGTTGTACATATCTCACTAAGTTTGTGGTCCATCTTACTTCTGATAGCTACACAGTGAGGTTTATCTATTACTTAATGAACATGTTACTTCCCCTCTTCACTATAATGCTTAAAAAGACAGTGCAGATTGGAGAGGCTTTCTCAAGAACACCATGATGTACAAGCTCATTCTCCATGTAGTAACGCAACATGAATACCCTAATTTTAAAAAAACATGGGTACCCAGTGAAGACTTGCCCCAAATTCAAAACTCAAAAAGCAAAACGTCATTGGATACTCTGATTTAAAAAAAAATAAAAAATAAAAAATTGTACAGCTCTTTCATATACTCTGAGTTATGCACATCTACATATGAAAAGTAAAAACTTTCCCAACTAGTCTTCAAGCAGAAGAGATTTCATTATGAAATTAAAATTTAAAAGACAACAGAAATATCCTGTATTACCATTCACCGTTTTAATTTTAGCTTTTTTCTTAGCTTTTTTGTTGTTGCAAGGAACAGGACTGATTTTAGAAACAAGTAGGAGGTGAAAAGAAATCCTTAAACTTAATACTAAAAAAAGTACATTTGTCAAATGTACTCCTCTCTAAAAAAGATTCTGAACAATACGAAAATGCCAGCACTATACCCCAAAGGTATGTTAAGTCTTTTACTTGCATTCAAAAACCAAACGATCTATGAATTCAAACACAAATTATCTATGAATTCTGCAGAATTTTACTGTCAGATAAACATGTATCTGCTTCGCAAGAATTTTTAATTAATCCATTCCAGTTCAAAACTTATCACTAACCTATTAGGTTTATCAAAATGGACTGTAGCTTTAGATGATTGAACACAAGAGGACGGTTTATCTGATTCTTTACAGGGTGGAGAATTTAGCATATCATCTTTAGAAGTCCTTGAATCCACTTCAACTGATAAAGAAAGACTTGTTTCCTCAGTGTTTTCATGTTTATTGTTGTTCTCAGAGCTCTTGATATCCAAGTACTGTCCACTGTCCTCTGAGACTGTGAGAGGCACTTGTTTTAAAGAAGGATGGGGAGATACACCATAAACTGTTGACACAGCAAAGTTTTCATTCTTGAGAAAATCTATTTCCCTAAAAAAGGAAAAGTAAAGAATGAAATATTGTTGTAGCTTTCAGGAGAAGGCTGATGGAATCACAAGACTGAAGCACAGAAATAAGGACAACATACTGAAGAGCACCCTCTTCAACTCCAGTATGTTCAAAAATTCCTTTAATAGAAATAAGTTGTATCACAAAAGCTGTTCAAACGAGCACTGGTTTAATGGAGTTCTTTAGTCAATAATTAGTAGTAGAAAAAATGTCGCACTCAGTGTGAATGGATCAATGAAATAAGTGAATAACAACGATATTGTCTGCTTCTGGCTGAAATCTGAACACTGAGACAAATTGCCAAGAGACAGAACTCTGAGGTGCAAAACTTAAAATACTATAGTGGTGCGTCAATATATACTACCCCGCCTAGCTTTGAAATGGTAACTATGCAAGTCAATAAAGTCACTTAAAAAATATGCACTTGCCCGTATGTTGTATTGGTGCATTGCTTAAGAGGAATGATATCTTATAGCTTACAGAATCATATGTTTTGCCTAAACTTTTACAGTCTCTTTTTTTTGTGGTTGTTAAAGGTACTGTCATTTCTACTAGTGTTGCTCTGTAGAAAGAAAAAACGTGTTGAACTACCCTACTCTGAACAACTCCTAGTGATTTTATAAATGTAAGTTGTATGTTTTCATTTATGTACTAGAAAAAAATTAGCAGATTGATAAGTACATACCTCTCAAGTCTTTGGATTTGTTCCATCAAAGACCATTTATCACTGTTTAACACATTAATTTGATCTTCTAATTTTTGCACTATTAAACATTGCTAAATACAAGATAGAAACAAAATAGTTTAGTACAATAAAGTTAAGTAGTACTGCAAACAGCTGAAACATTTTCTTGGTATAATCTCTTACTTCTATTGACTGTGGTGTTGTTTCAAACACAGGGATGGTCCCAAGTATAGGAGTAGCAGCCTCTAACTCATCATCTTCTACACCAACTGATACATCCACCACATCTCTTGCAGTAACATGATGGTTTCCAAAGTCACGATAAAGTTGTAACAGGTCAGGAGGTTTTGGAATGTTCAATCCTACATCATCCCAAAGTTCAAAATCCTTCAAAGGAATAAGAGAAACTAAATCACACAACATATTTCCTCTTATTATTGTTTCTCTTCCTTATTTGACTGAAGGTCATACAATAGCAAAATAATCACATCAAGATTGCACTATAGTAAAGGAAATGAAAGCCTAAATCAGATAGCAAGAAACAAAATCAGAAAAAGGATCCATTTCATGACCCAAAGCAGTTTCACCCTAAGGGCAGCTCTAGATAATGTGCTTAAGAGAAGACCTTCCAAAACCACACAGATCACTTTTTTCCCTAGGACGTGAACACTTCTCAGAATCAGATATAAAGATCAAATTCTAGCAGAAGCCAGTGTAGTTGATAAAAGGTTTTCTACTGATAGTGGTATTGTTTTGTTCCCTTCTCATTCAAAAAGCACAGGTGTAATTTTCCAGAAGCAGACAGTCAAATAGCTCTGTTGATGATTGACAGACAGGGTGCATACTGTCAGTGAAATTTGGACATAACTGTATTAATTGTGTAGAGGGCCTCCTGCCCCAAACCATCACTTCCTTTGCTCACATGTTACCATCCTATTACTACAAGATTATTTCATGTCCATATATATAAATAAGCATGTGCACTGCTATACAGGATTTGTGATAGTTTCTTTAAATACATTAAATTTCATGTTTTTGTTTTGTTTTTTTAATTTTTTTCCTCCTGTTCACAGTTTTCACTGTATTTTTCCATAGTCTGGTTACATACATCTACTTGAAGAAAGGTTATTGTCTGAGAGAATGATGTGCATTCTGTACGTTAATTTTTAGAATTAAAATTTTTCTCCTGTCTTTGCTAATTGTTTTACAGCTTGAAACACTTTCAGTTGAGAACACATAAAAAGCAAAGATAAATTATTCACCTTTTTTCTTTTTGGGGCTGTATCCTCACAAGTATTTGTGGGAAACCTAGCAGTGTTAAACTCAAATCTTAAGTGGCTGACCCAGAAATTTTATTTAACAACCTATTTTCTTTACAGATTAGGATAGGAATTGTAGGAAAAAAATACAGGAGGACTACTTATAGCTAGAACTGGTTGAAATTTAGTATCTAATTCTTCTGGAAATATTCCAATTTTGTGCTGAACATATATTGAGTGTTGATGCTACTGGGTGATTCATTCACCCAGTAACAGTCATAATGTTATTAGAACCTTCCAAACATTTGAAAAAATTTTTCCCAAGAAAAGTAAGCCAATAGAGACATAAAACCTATCATCTTAAGAAAAATGCATCAAAGCACAGCAATGTTTGGAAATATTTAAGATAACACTTTATTACAGAGAGCTTCTCCCAGACTGTATTCAATGCCACAGTACTATTAACTATGCTCACACACATACATATGCCCAGGAGATGGCAAACAATGAGCACATTGTATATCCTGCACAAATCAACCAAGTATAATTTAAGAAAAAGATTACATTCAAAATTTTACTACACCTAGATCACTGAGTTTAACTCAAAGGGTGTCCATCAGAATCCAGGAAAGTGTGTAAGTACCTATAACACACAGTATTTTTCTTTTTTTTTTTTGCTTCCTTTAAAGAATGTAAGCATTCTGTCTCCTTCCTACAAATTTTAGAAAAACACTCCTCAAGTGCTGTATTTTCAAACCATGCTTTATATACGAAAAAGCTAACGTATTTAACTCTTAGAATACTCATATGTATAAAATTAACTACATGCCCAGGAAATACCACTTAAGTTCACTTGAGTTTATGAGAAGATTAGAATATAGAAAGCAGGCATGTAAAATACATAAGAAAACTTTACCTGATCATGATTTTCATCTGAAAATGTTATTGATGTAAGCTTGTAACTATTCTTCAATAAAAATTCATTAACTAGGAAGTTTAGAGCTCTTTTCTCAAGAGGTCTGATTGGCTCCTGGAAAAAAAGAAAACAATACACTACATCTTTAGTTCATCTTCCCTCCAACTACCAAAGCATATCCATCTTAAAGTCCATGCAAAGCTCAGTTATCACCAGCCACCTACCTGAATTTCAGGACTTGATTTATAATTTTTTCGTTCCTGCAAAGGAACTTCATTTTCTGGGGAGGAAAAAAAAGTAACTAAATTTTACTCCTTCATACAGGATGAGCTCAGCTACTTCTACATTGTTCAAAGTAGAGACTTAAGAAAAGGTTTATGTACACCACCTGCAGCCTGAGTCAGGTTGGCTCGGAGGGCCTGTATGGTCTCCTTGGCTTTCCGTAGTTCAAACTCCAGGACTGGACAGGGATTTGGATTAAACACACACAGGCATCCAACCAAGGCAAGGGAAACAAAAATAAAATATAAAAAGCAAGGATGGGTGTGAAAAAAAATATACAGTTTGTATTAAAAAGAAAGCATGCAATCTTTATGGAACTTATGAACACATGCAGCAGAGTTGGTCTGAAAGCAAACTGGTGAACATTTTCCATAGTTTCACTGGCCTCAAGTTAGCTATATCAAAATTTCAAGCTGTCTGACAAGGACTCGCTGTAGGGTTTTGGGTGTCTATCTTTTTTCCCTTTTTTTCTTCCTTTTAACTTTGCATATTACTGGGAAACGCTTGCTATTTTTTCCTGCTCTTACAACCAACTGATACTGCCAAATGCTTTGATTTTTTGGGGAAAGGGGTTGACGGTTGGATTTGATGATCCTTGAGGTCTTTTCCAACCTTAACGATCCTATGATTCTACACATGAGAAACCAAAGGACATATTTAAATGAAGCAAATACATACTGGCAGCAGAGGAAGCTGTCTCCATGTAGCAAAGCTCAGACCACAAAGTGAATGTACTGTCCCACTGAGACTACAGATTATATTTTTAAATAAAGTTTTAAATAAACACTGAAGTTTTAGTAGTCTAAATGGCAGAACTTGAAACATTATTTTACTATGAAAAATAATCTTGTTTTTAAACCTCTGTTTAAAAATAGTGGATTTTTAGGAATACCCTAGAGCTGACTAAGATTTTTAATTCAGTTGAATACATTTAAGAGATGCACAAGACCAAAAAAAAAAGCAAAATATGCAGGTCTCATACGGAGAAACTTGCAACAAAAATGTCTTTACTCCATTACTCTTAAAAGTTTCCAGTGACCCTAGACTATACAACACTTTCAATTATCTATAGAGTTAGCTTTGGAGATTCAAAAACATGCAACTGCAGCTATTGTTATCACCTGCTCCACCTCCCCACTGTTAAGTGTTCCTCATGTCCCAGTGTTTCCTCCAAAGAGGACCAACAGTGCTTTGTTTGCACAGGAATTTCATGTGTTTTGATGTTGAGGTCATATGTATACTGTGGCTACCGATTTTAAAATCCTGTACATTTGTAAAACATATAGTAAATGTTCTTTTCATAGTAACTTACAGTTAGAACACCTAAGGGAACCTATTTAAGGTATTACCAGATAATTACATGTATTTCATTAATTCTCAGATTAATCTAATCACACTTAAAAACAGACTTACCAGAAAGAATTATTCTTGTACTTAGCTAAAAGAGATGAGCATAGAACAGCTTCCATGCTGAAGTGTTAAACTACTCTAAACAGATTATCTAACGTTTATCTGATTCCCATGCAAAACTAAAAATGTTGTAGTTGCTTTTAATAAGAAAATATTAATGAGATTTTGAATCATTGACTGGGAACAATTTAACATGGCAGTTTGAAATATTTACAGAGGACAAAGCACAGCAGAAACACCGCATTGGCTCTTGCTTGTAAGAAATGCTACTGAAGACTACAAATAAAATGGTTTCCACTTTTGAACATCTATTACTAAGAATCTTCTGATAATTAGTATGTATGGAAAAAAGATTCACTCAGTTTGCACTTATTCATAAAAACTGAAGGAGTAACTCCAGTACACCACATTTGCTACATGAAAGTAACTTGTTTGATGCACAGAATTTTACTGCAGCAATACAAAAGCGCAACTGAGGATAAGATGAATAAAACATGTAAAATCTCTCTAGTATTCAGCAATGCTGATCTGCAAATACTTCTGTGCAACAAAGTCAGAAAATGTTCTTGTAGTGAAGTACCTAATAATTTTAGCACTTCCTTGCATGTGAGTTACTAATTCACAGTTACAATTCTAAGTTGTAAGCTACTAATTTGTTAGTTTTTGAAAAGTGTAAAGAATTCAAATTAAGTAATTCTTCTGATGGAAATAACTATGTGTTAACATTTTATTCTCTTAAAATATTTTCAAAGACCAGAACAGTTGCAGATCAGGAGTGCCCTGCACTAGAATGATATAAATAACAAAAAAAAAGTTAGAAAAACAACACAAACTAGAAAAATTCAGGAATCCCATTAAGGAAAATAGGAGTAAGACATGTCTGAAGGCATAGAAAGCCAAAAAACTCATGTCAGACAAACCCATGTCAGACGGCAAGAATTTTTAGTGTACTGTGGTGATGCTGAAAATTCTTAAAAAGCCATTAGGACTTTACCCATTAAGCCTTAGAAGTAGATTACTCTGCTGCATGTTTCTCTGTATACAGTGGAAGATTCTGGATATAGTATATTTGAGAAGTTTTCACTTCGCAGCATGTCACAACACCCACATAATTCTAGCACAACACAGCATTGTTACAGTTGTACCTCATCTCTTAGCCTTACCAATTCCACCATTGTAACTGCCACCACACAAACCTTGATGCATCTAAGTCACAAATTCAGTCTTTATTGGAAGTTTATTTGTAAATTTTTATATAAGCATAAGTATTCGTAAATAGCTACAACATAATTTCAATTAAATTTAAAATGATGATTAAAAGCTCTTTACTGTAGAAGCTACACTGAAATGCAATCTTCTGCCAAAATATGTAATGATTTTTAACTCAACATCTGTACTAATTAAATCAATGCTGGAAATCCTGATTTGTTGATGATATGACATTCTCCTAAATAAAAAAAAGCAACCAACACTTTTCTTTGTAACCGTTGTCCCGGACTGACGGACTGACTTTTAAAATAGATTACTAATCTCCCTCTCCCCCTCTCCTTCTGTTGTAAGCTTATGTACCTTAGAGAAGTTAACCCTTCAAAAGCATTGATAAAGCCAGCTAAAGTTTAACTCCGTGCTTGACTGAACTGATAACACATATAACTCATTATGGGACTTGGTGAAAGGAGCTTACACTCCATAAGAACAATGTACTAAAGAGTTTTTTTTGCAGACAGGCTAGGAAAGGAAAGAATCAAGTCGATTCTCCTCTATATCAGGAAAGCAGAGAGTAGAAATTTAGAGCTCTCAGGTTGGTTAATCTTCCTACAAGAAAAGGGCAATTCTGAACAATCTGTTTTGCCTTAGGGGAAAAAGCTGTTCCTTCCAAATTTAAGTGGTTCTCTTGCTTCTTTTTGTAAAGAACTTAAATCACTACTGCTACCATTCTGAAAAAAAAAATTACTTAGACTTACTTAAAAAAACTGAATCTTTCAAGCAAGCAATTAAGTATTAGGCCAAGATTTTCAGATTAACCATTTTTAAATCTTTCCGTTTTCATGTGTCTAATCTAATACACCTTAAAAGAGAAGTGCATATCAGGAATGGGTAGCTCGCCTGCTTAGCTTACAAATTTTAAAACGGATCTTATTCTATTCACCCACATATGTTAATGACTTCATAAATAGTAAAACCACAGATTGAATAGTTAGCCATAAAGAACAACCTGTGATTTGGGACATTGAACAAGTTGAGATCTACATGAATAGCAGTCTTGTTAAGTCACGGCCAAAAAGCTGAACAAATAAACAGTACTTCTAAAAACTTTCAGTAATTAACTTTTGTATAAGCAGTATTTTATCCAATTATACTAGAATTTTACAGAATTTCAGACTTTTGTGTACTTCAGTATGAGGCACTTCAGATAACATTAGAAATGTAGTTTTATGTTGTGAAGCCATTATATGGCATTCTGGCATTTTATTTTAAAAGTAGATCCCCACTGAAGTATCAAGGAACTCTAGATGTCCTAAATTACACCTTCTAAAGCATGTATGTGTCTTGGGTTCAGCTGGGACAGGAGTACCTTCCTCCACAGTAGCTAGTGAGAGGCTATGTTTTGGACTTGTGCTGAGAAGAAAGCCGATAACACACTGATGTTTATAGATGCTGCCAGGACAGTCAAGGACTTTTCAGCTTCTCTGCTGTGTGAGCATCTGCAGGTGCAGGACACAGTCCCAACTGCTAGCCTAGGATTTGACCTTAGGTTTAGGATTGAGACCCAAACTGGTCAACAGTCTATTCCATATCATGCACGTCATGCCTAGTACGTAAATGAGGCTCTGTCTGGAAGTTCTCTCTCTTGCTCTGGGTTATCTCCCTCCGGGTTGCCCCCTCTTGGGGTCGTCTTGGTCTCTCGGGCACTTGGGCTCATATCTCCTTTCTGGGATGGCAGTTTTGGGACTCTCCCTGCTCCAGGATTGTTAGCCAGGAATGGGCTGAGCCTTGGTCATCATGTGGTGAGCTATCACTATGTATCACTCATTTGTATATATTACTATTACTGTTATTATCATTTGTAATATTATTGTAGCTTAGTTATTAAATTTTTATCTCAACTCACAAAGTTTTTTTTCCTTTTACCCCTTTAAGTCTCTCCCCAGTCACCAGGAGGGGGAAGGGTGAGCGAGCAGTTGCTGTGGTGTTTGGCTGCTAGCCAGAGGTTCAGAACCATGACAGTATGACATCCCACTACCTTTGACGGATCTGTGCATAGATTTTGAGTCAATCGGAAGAAGTTTAAATTCTCTGACTACAGTATAGCAATGAAGCCACCATCACAATATACTTCAAGGCCTGAGGTTTCCTAATTCACACTTCCCTGATACAAGTCCTAAAAAGAAAATAAGTGACCATACTTACAGTCAGTGTGAAACACTTCAGGACGTAACACAAATAGACCTGAACCAGAAAACTGTACTACAGGACAGGGAGATGACTCTCAAGCTACAAAAATTGCGATCAGCATGAGAGTTTATAAGCAAGCTAACAGAGAACTTGATATCATTCTACTAGTGGGAAGTCAACTCTTGACTCATTAACCTCATTGACACTTTTAAGTTAATGAGACAGGACCAGCTACAGAGAAGACTTGAACTACTGTAGACTCATCCTCAGGTACAACCCTTGAAGACTATTCACCTGGAAGGAAATTAAGGAGGCTTACAACTGCTTAACAGGACTTAAGACACAAAATGGGAATACAAACCCAGACCCACTTCCAGGATGAACAAATTGAACACACGATGTTAGGAAGTGATGGTGGTATTACAGATGGCTCTGTTGTTTTGCTTGTGTTTTGTTTGTTTTTCTTCAAGATATTCCTCTGCTTTTGGTTGCACAAAAGAAATAGTACTTACTAAAAACATAAACAAAAAGGCTTTAGAAAAAGCAGAAACTGTGAACTTAACTCTAGATAAATAAAATCCTCAAAAACAATGAAGTGCTTTTTGAACTTGTTGGCTCCCTTCAGATCCCGACAGAGACAGTATTTCATTCTGCTAATAGAAGATACATAGTCTAGCCAGATCTCAATGCTAATGCAGGGAGATCCAAGAACACAAATGATTGAAATGGAGCTTGATTATGAGAATGAGTTTTGTTATAACTGAAAACACAGCATTACATTTCTAAAATTATCAGATACTCACAACAGTAGTTGTCAAAGGCAGGTCAGCAATAATAAATATCTTGAATTACGGAAAGTAGAGTTTTTAGATCACAAACACACTTGTGCACATGGTAAATTTAAGATGTTGCAGAAAATTCAGTTCCTTAGACTAAATATCAGATGACCTGTTTACACCAAATACTGTAGGCATTTGACTTTGAGTTAGATGTACTCTCACTCCACATGAATGGAACAGGCTTTCCATTCTCTGATTGTTTTATGGAAGTGAATATTTGGAGGAGGTTTACCAGGCCTAATAAATCCTTCAGTACCGACTTTATCTTAGCACCAACTCTTTCATCACTTAATACATGAATTTAGATTCAAGACGTATTAGTCTTGTAAAACAAGTTGTTTCCATCTAGTAAATTGCAAGCTCTAAGGATGCAAATATTTTTTGAAACTATGTGGATTACAAATTTATTATCCGATTCGTCATATGGGTCTCTATTTATGTATTTATACTGGGCTAACAGATTTGAAATACTGAAATTAATTTCAAACAGGAGTATTTCTAGTTATTTCTGGGAATTTTTGAAATGATAACGTAAAAAACAACAACAACAACAAAAAACAAACAAAAACATGGCAGCTAAGTCTATCATCATCCATAATGGCAAAAAAATATTATGGCTTTGGACAGTATACATGCACATTTTTTGATTTCGTGCTTTCTAACACTGCCACAGTACAAAAGTATTTGTAACTGGACAAATACTGACTTTTAAAGTCCTTCTGACTCAGGACCAGTATCTTTTAGTGACTGATGTGCATTTATTTGCTATCCTTCATTTGACATTTGACTAGGGAATTGATACAGAAATCATGAGTTCCGTCCAAACAGTAAAAAACAAAGATAGCAGCACGAGAAAGGCATTTACAAAAAGAAACTATTCAAATCCTACTCTGAAAACTATCAAAAGGAAAACATGACTATCAGATCATGGCCTCAAGCTTTTGCAATGGATTACAATTTTATCTCCTAAGCATCCAAACTGTTTGCTGAGAAGAAAGAATGTGAGAAGAAATAAGCAGGATGAAGTCCTAGTTATGTTTCAAAGTGCTTTTGCAGCAAAGAACTGCTTCTAAAGCAGAAGTTACAAGCCAGAGTTTGTTCAAAGAAGGAACCAGATATGAAAAGCTTTTGAAATCTCTACTGACATAATTTTTGTATGTGCAAATAAAATAGGTATCAGTTCTCTGAAGTTTATTGCTTAGGTAGGTGGTTTTAAACAGAATTGAGGCAAAAGATTTTAAGCAACTATAACTGAACCAGAATTTTACGTAGAAACAGGATATTTTGGAAAACCAAGTTGTTACACATCCAGAAATAATATCCGATCTTGCTTTGTTCAAGTTCTTTTGCCATTTTTTAACAGCTCACTGAAAAACCTCTCTAAAGGAACACAGAAATGTAATGTAAATATCCTGCCATATAATTTGGTTGTGTATTACATCTGACAGTGCTCAATTAATATACTGTAATCTGCAAACAAATCTCTATTTTAGGATGTACTTAAATTTAATATTTAATTTTAGGATTTATTCATTTAATACTAGAAGTAATCTCTATTTTGTCATTAATGTTCTGTCAGAACATTAATGGTTCAACTGGCTGTCAATTCTGACTGGTCTTTATTTTCTCTAAGCATCTCTAATCCAATTCAGTTACTAAAGACTGTTCCAAGCAAAGATCAAACAAGCTCTCTCAATAATCCTACTGCCAAGAAATACTGGCTAGAAACAGGAAAAATCTACCGAGACAATGAAAAAAATTAAAATATTTGGAATTTGCTTGTTTCTTCCTTGTATTCCAGGACACAATACAGAAATACTTGGGTTCTTTAAATACACTTTATCTAGAAGACCAGCTGTGTACTTACAACTTTTCCCTCCTTGAAACTGACTACACATCTTGAAAAATACAGTAATTAGATAGTAAGAAGAATCTGTAAGTTTCTATATAGATGAAAGAACAGTCAGTACTTATAGTTCCAAACCAGAGCATCAAAATACCTGAATCTGCTTCATGTTCATGAATTCAGTCCAGTCCTTTACCTCAGAAACATGGGCCAGGTAAAAAAATTAGATTTTTCCCAACACTTTTGTTTCTTCTCTCTGGGTCAATACTGGTTGCCATTTCAGACTGACTGATTGAGGAAACTTCAGAATCAAGATCCTTTACAGAACTATGTTTCAGCAGCCTTTTCTTTGCTCAAGAACATGACAAGGATGAAGTGTGGTAGTCCAGAGCAGAGACAAGAGGATGAAGCAGAGACATTGCAGCTTGCACCATTTCAGAGTTCATAAAGGAAAACTACGACAACAAACGTGACAGCATAAGTAACTTTCATGTGCTTATGGTATTAAAGAGTATTAATTGTCAAGAAGTAAACAGAGTTCTGCAGCAGTTTCTAGAGAGCTTTTATGGTTTTCTCTACAGAAGCTGTGAACAACAGTATCTGAACTTAGAAAAAAGCCTGAATCAGAGAAACATGGCTCACATGCAGACGACATTATTATAATAATTTCAAATATAAGAGAAAAGCACTCTCTGCCCTTGTCGAGATAATCATAAATCCTGAAACTAAAAATGCCACAAGCTCCTAAGTTCAGAACAACTGCAAGTAGTAAAAACCCTGTCACTTCTTTGAAACCATCTCAGACAATCAAGAAATCAAATGGGAGACACAAAAAGCACAACTAAGATTTGTAGTAAAGACGGAGTATGGAACTAAGAAAATCCCAAATTTACTCTGGGTTTGGTAATCCTTGTTTGATCTACACTTAAACGGTATTTAAGAGATGACTTGCTACAGATCTTTACCTCAGAAAGCTATCATCCATGCAGTAGTCACAGACTACCACATAGAATATTTTAGCATATGTTTCATCTAAACAATAGCAGTCAGTTGGAAATATCAAGATACTGTTCCATTGTCAAAAACTGGACACAATTTTCAAGTATCCTGCTTGCTTCTACCCTGCTGACATCTGCAACCATACAGAAGTACACCTGCCTGAATATTTTTACAGTAATTATACTTGAAACATCTGAAACATGATTATAACATTAAGTGACTAGTTAAACCACCCCAGTGAAGTCTTGTCATCTTCAGGAATGTTCATTTAAATATACTGCTGCTACAAACAACAAGCCAAATGGTAAAATTAGCATTCTACAATTCCTGAATCATACAAAAAACTTACCTGCTACTCTCTCGTCCGTTTCCCTATTGCCATCATCAGAGTATCTTGCAAAATCTAAGGAATCAAGAGTACTGATGCTTCCAGTACGATCTTAAGGGGAGAAAAAAAAAGCAACAAATACATCAGAAAAAATTGTGAAGAGTTGAATAGCTTTTATAAAGTCAAAACATCATCTCATTCCAGAAACTAAAAACCAAAAGCTAAGCAAGCCTTCTGCAAGACTGAAATTTTACTGCATTTTCTAAAAATCTGTCTCTAAGCAGATAAACAACTATGAAAAGAATACGTCAGTAAATTTGAAAACAAAAACGGTAAGAAATTCACCCTTGCTCCCCAAAAGGTGGCATTTCTACCCTGCCCATAGCAGATAAGAAGCAATGCAGTGTAGCACTTCCCTTTTTCCATAAGGGCCAGGGACCTTTGCCTGGACATGCAGGTGACCACGCACCAGAAACCAAACAGATACAAACTGTTCTGCAACAAGTTCCGAGCAGCTCTGTTCCCATTTTACAGAAACCTGTAACTGCCCCAAATACGCTACTTCCCTTTCCTTTTTTTGGTATTTCAAGGCATGTTAACATGATGAAACACTTTTCTACACGTCTCCCGATCTAGCCACTAACTTCAGCATATACCCACTTATGAAGGAATGCATTACTTAGGAAAATTAAAGCAAAGCAAGTATACATTGAAGAAATTCAGTAACTAGTATAAGGTTTTGATCTGACCTTGACATTTTTAATTTCAGGAAAAAAAAATACAATTCTGATCAAGTTGGTTGAAGCACACATTCACCTTTATATTAGAAAAAATGCACAAAATAAATTACTCAGTGACAGAACCCAAAACAGATAGAACACGTTCCTAACACAACTGAACATGCAGAAGTTATATGAAGTAACTTACTGTCTTTCCCCTTGTTTTAAAATTAATGTCTAGGTAGCACTTCAGAAATAATTTTAATTACACTGGAGCTGTTGTCACATTAACAAAGAACAAACTCCATACGGCTGTCAGAAAAACCCGTAACTGTCAGTGGAAATAGAAGCAATTTCATCACTTGTCAGTCAAATTCTGTCATGACTAACATCACAGAAAGACCCTAAATCCCATCCCTCATTCTGCATTGTGTTAAAAAAAAAAAAAATCTACTAATGAGTTTCTGTTTTGTATGTTTGAGCCTAAGATGTCCCTTAAGGTCCTGTGACACCCTCCCTATACAGAGGCCAGCACTAGACTGGACTAAGATTGATTAAAACATCCACACTCACTTGAAAAGCTATAGAGAATATCAAATTTGCCAACTTTAGCCAAGTTGCACAGTACCAACACTAAAGTGCCTGGCAACCCTAACTTGTCTGTTTTACGGACATAAAGTATGTAATAGTATACAGTTTATATTTAACCACAATTTTTCTTCTCCCTGACTATGCTTTGTCATCCAGGCAATGAAGCACATTGTTACTCCTCAATAAGTCTCAGTATTTAGTTTTAAAACCCATTTGCAGGTTGTCTTATCTACTGCTTTTTTTCCAGACATTAATGTAATAATTCTCTCCTGGCTGTTCTATACTGCTTAACAGCATAGTACAAAGTCCTCTTTTTACAGCATCTTTTCAAGATGCACCACTGTGAAAATAAATCAGATTTTATATATGGGGAACCACTGTTAGAGTGGTTAAGTTCAAAAGTAAACAAGGATTTTGCATGCACAGAATGGAAGCCTTCAGAGATGACTTTTCAAAACACCTAACACCTTGTTCAGTAAGTACTACTCCTAATTTATTACATTGGGAGCTGTACTATTTTTTTAAACCAAATTCAAGACTTGAACTAAAGCAACGGACAACATTCAAACTGAGATTTTAGTGAAAAGCTGATGTTTAAGAAAAATGATTTAGTTTCGTATATAGCATTGCTATGGCAAAAGCAGAAACACAGTATTGCCACATTCACAATTTTCTGTTTCTCTTATGAATTGGGTAACATCAGAGAAACAATGCTCAAATTTTCACGTGAAGTCAACCACATCACAATTATTGAACTATCCAAAGCTGTAAGCAACAAAATCTTTTTCATATAACAAGTGGAACGTTTTAGAGGCAAAGGCTCTCACCCAACAAATGGTAAAACAAATCCAGCCATAAAGCACAAACTTATTTGCCAAAGCAGCCAGAAACATCTTGAAAAAAAAAACCCAAACAGCTGTTCAGAAAAAAGTATAGGGTAATCAAAGTCTATATCAGGATGCACACAATGGATGCCATTTAAGATACCAGCAGCTGTGAATCCAACAATTCACAATTCCCAACAAGTGAATATCAACCAGTTTTACAAAATTAAGTCCTTGTAGAAATCAAACAAAATCAGTTTTTACCATTTTACCACTCAAACTGCCTTAAACACCACATCTACATGCACAGCAGTAACTTGTAGGGTTGAAACTTGTACATTCACCATTTAGATTTCTCCTTATCATTACAGAATTCATGACAACAGCAAACATCTGACACTCTCTTCATATCCAGGCTAGCATTATAAAGAGACACAAATATCCAGATTCAGACTGATTAAATCAAATGAAGACATGCTGAGGAGTACCAGCCTCACAGCCTATCTCCTGCTACTGTTATTTCCCTCTCCCAGCCGTTCCATTACAAAAGTACCTGTCCCACTTTCCATTGCCCAAGCATTCTGTCATTACTAAACCAAGCCAGTTTGGGTGCTAGATGTCATTACATCCACAATGTTCAACCTGAACATAAGGTTAACATGGAAACTGTCTTTATGTATCACATTGGTAGAACCTAAATCTACACAGAGAACTGTGTACAGCTATCCAAATAAATGCTGAAGGAAATGAAACGGTAACAGAGACAAGCGTACACACACACAGGCTGAGGAGTACCTTCTCAATTCAGTGTCCCAGTGGATGATACAATGTTGCAGAACTCAATCAAGTTGGGAAATTATAGGTTCCATAACACAACTCAAACTAAATGGTTAGCTACTCTGCTACAGGAACATGCCTTTAAAATATGTGGCATGGCTACACAAGTGATTCCTGCTGTTAAAGTAAGACGCCACCAGTGCTAAAACACTCCGAGACACCTCCTGGCCAAACTGGCTCTACAGGCATGCATGAATTAAGCCCCAGCTACAAGGAAAGCCCAGTCACTGATGCTGTTGCACTGCCACAGCTCCCACTGAAGCAGGTGTTTCAAGCAGCAGGAAAAGCAGCAATGCAAGAGCTGCTCCCTTTGCTTTCAGTGCTGGAGCAACTACTTGTTTATGCTACCTACCTGGAAAGACTGGGATTCCAACACAGCCTGGGTGAGGTCCAAACAACAGCTACACCCATTTGTCCTCATAATGCAAAGCTTGTAGTGCTGCATGGCCCTTGCTTGCTTCGGCTACCTTGCTTTGGCAACACCAAGAGTCTGCCCCAAGGCACGGCTCCTATGGAGCCATGGCTGAGGAAAGGACAGGCAGTAAAGGGACCTGCTGCTTCTATCAAATGCCACAGCAGCACTAGGGCCTTGGATCTTGCCCTGCTGGGACTAGGCAAGATTAATTTTGGAGCTGCTATTGCACAACATAGTGAAACTTCAAGGAACAGCACTGAGTGCCACATGGGAACTTGGACAGTGGGCTTAAATAACAAAGAGGGATTTCTGATAGAGCCTATATCAGCCATCAGAAAACAGGGTGAGAACAGAAAGCCAAATGAGACAGTTAACAGAAAGTATCACCCAGGAAGATGAGGGCTAGCAAGCCTGCCAGATATATCATCAGCAGAGAGTCAGGGCACCCATGTGCTGCCTGGCCAGGCAGCGCTGCAGGCTGCCCACATCGGCACAGCGGCAGACCTGCCCCATAGCTTCACCTGCCTCAAATGGCACTGGGCACTGCCTCACTCCTTACCACTTCCGTTGCAGGCAGTCATCAGTGGAGGTTTGACTCCTACAACTTAGGCCATCCTCCAGAAAATTATGGAATGACATCTTATAATCTCAAATATTATGCTTTCAAAGAGGAAGGACCTGCACAGCAACAGATCAGAGGGTGAAACCGGTACCTCCCTGCTGGCAATGCAGCAGCCTCATTCACTGGGAAAATGAGCAGGGCTGTTTGAAGGAGAGGAATGGAGAAGAGAAGGGCTGTGCTCAGTCACGTCTGGAATGTGAAACATCACCATTTTTCTGAAGTACAAATAGTTGTACTCATTGCTCATATTGCTTCATTCCAGAGGATAGGAATTTTAATTCCTTTTTTATTCCCAGAACTGTCACCTGTATGACATGCAAATTTCTGCTGACAGCTTCTGTTCCCCAGGCATATTCAGCTCACTGAAAGTTTAGTATAACTATATAAGGAACATCCCCTTCCACTGACATACACAATATGAAAGGGGTTAAGTTCCATTCACTTGGATGGTAACAACAGTTTATTTTTACAAGCTTAACTAAAAGGATACCAAGAGGGATCACGTTAACCATAGTTTCACAGTACATTAATTAAGCAGAAATAAGTTGCAGTTTTCTACAAAAATACATTAATCTTTACACGATCATAACATTGTAAATAATCTAAAAACACAGACAAACCAAGCAATCCTACTACTTGATAGAAAGGCTCATGAAAAAAAAAAAAATAGCTCATGAAAAAAATTAAACTAATTTTTAGAAGCTATCTGCAAACATCTAGACTGATTTTAAAAATTACTAGTTGGTAAAGCAGCCAATACGTTGTTATATTTTCTCTAAGATCAGAGGACATCATACCATCATCTATTAACAGTTAACCAAATGGAGCATATGAAGGCCAAGACTCCATCTTCTTCCTTGATACTACACCTGTACAAACATCCACTTTGCACCTCTAAGTGTTCACTTGTACTGAGACACATCTGTAACCGTGAACAAAGACTGTTGCCATAATTTAAACTGATGAGTGAAATAGCTGGCTAACCACATTTTAAACTGATCAGAAAAATAACTGGCTTCTGGAAATTTGGTTTTGATTAGCATGCATATGAAACAAGATGCAGTGCAAAGTGAATCCTTCCCAATCAAGATCAGCTTTCCACTTGATATTCCACCCACTAGGACAAAATCCTTCCCAGTTTAAGCCAGACCTTTACATGAATTACACAGCTACATGCAGGAAGAAACTGCTGTAGGCAGACAGCTCACACTCATCATAGGAAGACAGAACCTTTTTTGGAGACAGTAAAACTCCAAAGTCCATTAGTCCAGTTAACAATTTATGCCTATCATACTATTACAGAACCATCATCTAGACTCTTCAGGATTCCATCCTCACACATCACTATTTGGAGAAGAAAAAAAAGGCACTAGCTTGCATTTAAAAAGAAAACAAAACCCACTCTTTGAAGGCACTGTACCCGATGGTTTAATATAGTTCTCCTTGTCATTTACTGCAGCCTTACAAAACAGGAACGTGCAAGATAACATAGGCTCGGAAAAAAACTGTTGTGGAACATTGTTCATGCTATCGGATACATCAAAAGATTTATATAAAAAATTCTGAATATTTATCCAAGCAGAGCTTGAGAAGCTCTCTTTCCAGAAGCACAAATCTTTTTTTTTCTTTTTACTTTAGAGAAAGTTAAAATGCTTTAACATCACTGTTAGAAGTATTGTACAAGCAGCTTGATCTACCAGAAGTAATTTTATTTGATAATAATACACTCTCTAAATTAATTTTTCAGTACATAGGATTTCACAAGGGAGAATTAACAAAGCCTCTTAGTTCAGTCTCAGGTACAACTCCACTTACAAACCATCTCAGGTTAATGCCTTATAGCTTCTCCTGAATAAAAATAGATGTTGAAAGTTACATAAGTGAATGACTGAGGCCATAAAAAATTATTCCTTAGCATAATCATCTTTATAGCTATTTCTAGAAAAGAAAAAAAAAAGGAAAAAACGAATATGAGTCCAGAATGCACTTCTCTGCAGCTGTAGAAATAACTTGTACTCATCCTCTAACTGATCAAACTTTGTCGTGTGGAACAAGATTATTGAAACAGGGAATTGCTAAGGTTTAATTTTCTCATGAATTAAAAAAAAAACAAAACAAAACAGTGATAATTCAACCAACAGACATGCTACACTTTAATATACAGCAGTAAATTAGACTTCAAGTATCATGAACTACCATACAATGAAAGTAGCTGGGGACTATAAATGTCAGAATACTATGTAGTCACAGCTGTATGCGACAGAAAAATTTTCTAAAGGTAAGATAATTTTTCAGATCTATGAAAAGTGAGAAGCTAAAAAAGTCCCCTACTGCAATGTTTTTCAACCTACAACCTATGGACTATTAGTAAGGCAAGCTTTAAGCTAATGAAGGATGCAGTCCCATGGAAATTTAGAAAATATTCAAACATTTTTCCTGATGAGTTGTGCTATTGTTATCAGTTAAGCTTTCCTCCTACCAATACATACATACAACCCTCTCATGGAGGAACCTCTGATGACAAATTTTGCACCCAAAAGAAAATTATGTCTTAAGGAGATCAAAGCTGAAACCTTAAAGGGTCTGCAAATCAAAGGCTGGAAAAAAACTTCATATACATCTGGAAAGGACAACAGTGCAACATATTTTATAGGGTACAGCTTACCTTTACATCTAGCACATCCAACCTAATTTTTAGGTTCAAAGAGATACAGGTAAACCATCAAGTACTACAATAACAGATCCTGACTGAGAAGTTTTCTTAGAAACTACTCAGGTCAACCACTTTTTTCCCTTTTTCTCTGTGCTACAGGTATAATAAGAAAACTGTTGAAGTTCAGTCCTAAGGTAGTATAAGTATATAAATATACATTTTACATCTGTTTGTGCTGCCGCTAAAGAAGTCAGCAAACTAGGTATTTTACCTACCTTAAATATTCAAGACCTAAGTAAACCAGCTCTTATGGTTATGCAATAGATGACCTGCTCTCTTCTAGAGATACTGGTCTGGAAAGGCATGTCCTTGAATAACTTGCATTTTCGGCTGTCCTGCACAATATGACAGACATAAAACAGCAGAAGCCAAGGAAACTGGTGACAGAGACTATCTGGGAGAAAGAATAAACTTCCTCTTTTATTTACTTGCACATGCTTAAACCCCATATTAGTACTGAACTGTACATTTGCAAAAATTAATAAACCAACTGGCAAGAGGGATAGCATTCACAGAAGATGTAAAATAATGTAAAAATGTGAATATCTTAATGGAGTTCTTTCCACATTAAAGAACCAGACATCAACACTTTAAAAAGTGATCAGCAATTCTCAGTCTGTATTTGTGGTTGTATTATGTAGCAAATTAAATAGATACGTTGTGCAATTTGTTGTGCAACCCATATGAGTAAATGAATGAACTAGTTAATTCCCAATAAATTATACTGAAAATTTCCTTAAGCCTTACCAAATTTCACAAGAAAACTGCGGAGCAATATTACTTTGAGAAGTCTGAAATGGCTGCTGCATTTAAAACTTCTGATATGTTTCAACTTGTTCTGAGCTTACAAATGCTGGATCAGCCAGCAAAGCAAACTTCATCCATGGCAGAAGATATATGATCTAGCAAAAAACCTTTATGGTAGAAACAGACTCATGGATCAATTTTTTAAACCAATTTGAACTTGCAGAGTAAATTTTACCAGATGAACACATGGTGACTCTGATATGGAACTAAAAGCCTTAAAATAATTCACTGCATCAGGCAGCAAATTGTAAGCACCTAACCTATCAACCTTGTTTTGCAACTGCAAGTGCCTTCTTTGCTCTCTCAGATGTTCTTACTCAATGAGACCTGCTGAATTTTCAGAGTTGGTATCTTCTGAAAAGAAGTCCTCAGACCATCATCCAATGAAAAGGAAAGCAAGTTAAGCTACTAGAATAAAATTAACTTTCAAGCTGTCAGTGCAATTTGTTCACAAATGACCTAGAACAGGCATTCAAGATGATCAAATAATACTAGTCCATGATGGGCAGTCCAAACCAGATTGAAAACAGACGATCAATACCTTTACTTCATATTACTAACAAGCTAAGAAAATTCATAGGAAGTGTATGAGGGTAAAAACCCTAAATCTACTTGGACAAGACTAACCTATGTTTGCTGACCAGGAACAGCAGAAAAAAATTAACCAGTCACCAGATAGATAAAACAAATACTTTGCAGATACACTGCAGTAAGACGATATAACCCTCACTCTCATGCCAGGCACACAGCAGAAGCTCACGAGAAAGATGAAATTACTGGAAAATAGATCTTGCACCCTAGAACAAAAATAAAACACAGTCACTGAACTGGGTTAAGATACAGATGCATCTGAGCTGATCTCATGGACAGCCACACCATGCTTTTGTGGCCGGCTTACTGCATAGACAGTCTCGGGCAGCATCCACATTAGTTGAGTATGAAAGAATTAAGCCAGCTCTGCACAAAGCCATTGGAATGTTGCTGCAGTGAACACTGAGGTCTAGTGGCACATGACCTTGGGGATAGCATCAAACCTAGCCTGGCTCCCTACATATGCGCAGCCATGTGCTTGAGATACCAGAGCTTCTCAAAACAAACAAACAAAAAACCTAAGGGAGAAGCATGGCACAGAGGTACTTCTTCCAGCTCAAGACCCCAGCTGGTTTCAGCAGAAATCAGAAAGCATCAACAGCACCAGGCTAACTCCATATGCTTGACATTGCAGCACTGCATTTCCCAAGGTGTATCAACTAACTTACATTACAAGGATTTTTCCATTCTCTGCAGTAACCCAGCTTTCTGTTATAGTCTCCAACATCAAGCAAAATTATATCAATTTAGTCCTTAAAAGGCTGTCTTTGCTGAGGGACTACTTAACGTGCAGATAATACTCATCTTAATTCTTAAGCATTGCCTTCTCTCAGTTTCCTTCATATTTCAATTCTAGTATGTTCCCCTTTCCCCAATTTCTACATTTATCTGAGAACAGTACTAAATTTTCCAGTTAGGTTTTAACACTGTGTGTCCACATGGATTCTACAAAGACTTTAAAAATATTTAAAAAAATATTAAAAACTAGCAACTAGAGACTGAAGCATCTCTCCTACGAGCAGAGGCTGAGACAACCAGGGCTGTTGAGCCTGGAGAAGAAGAGGCTCAGGGGGATCTCATAAATATGTATGAGTGCCTGGAGGAAGGGTGCAAAGAAGACTGAGCCAGGCTCTTCTCAGTGGTGCCCAGTGACAGGCCCAGAGGCAAGGGGCACAAACGGCAACACAGGAGGTTCCCTCTGAACATCAGGAAACACTTTTTTGCTGTGAGGGTGACTGAGCCCTGGCACAGGTTGCCCACAGAGGTTGTTGAGTCTCCATCCTCAGAGACATTTAAAAGCCATCTGGACATGGTCCTGGGCAACTGGCTGCAGGTGGCCCTGCTTGAGCAGGGAGACCGGACCAGATGGACTCCAGAGGTCCCTTCCCACCTCAGCCATGCTGTGATTCTGTGATTATTTTTGCCATCATTTCTCTTACTCAAATAACAAAACAGCTGATGGCTCTCACCCCCCTCCAACATCAAAATGAGATGAAAAAGTATTTGTTCTATAAATAAGAAATTCTTGTTCTGTGAGTTTTTACATAACAGTATTTCCTTCAATTCAACAGTAAAGCAATCAGTTGCATCACCATCATGTAGCGTTATATTGCAGGAAGGGAGGAAGTAAACTGCCTCTCCCCTAGGGTGCACCAGGGGAGAGTTCAGTATTTCTCAAGGGCTTTTTCAGCTTGGTCTGTCTTTAAAATAAATCTTTACTATTTTTAACTTTTCATCAAGCAAACTCAAAATACTTTGTGCCATGTCTCAGGCACATGCATCATAAATAAAAATACAAGGGCTACAACCTTTACTGAATCACTCAAACTTTTAGCCTATGCTAGAGGACAATTCAACTCAGTTTTTCAAGCCTTAATCTTCACAATACACTAGCAAACCGAATTCAAGTAATACACTGAATAACGTTGAACACACCACAGCACAAGGTTTTACAACTTATATACTGATAGGAAAGAGACTTCTGATGCTATATTTTAAACAGTTCCATATACAAAAGTTAGCTAACTCAGAATTTGTAACAAAGTTCAGTTTGAAAGTGTGAGAACTTCCTGGAAAAGATTATTTTTCCATATTTTCATTAATTCTGAGTTTATAGAACATATTAGTCCAGTATTTACAGATTTTAAACTAACAGAAATGATGGACTGCGCACACAGATTAAGCTTCCAACACAGCTGGTATCAATACCTACTTGATCATTATTTGCTTGTAAGCACTAGACAGATCTTTTTTAATTCAGGTAATGAATTCCATATAAAATTTCCAGCAAGCCCTCTCTCAGCTGAACAGAATTTACAAGTCACATCTTAAGCCAAGAAAAATATAATTCTCAGAGGAAGAAAAGCTACAGAAAACTCTATGTAACTTCTACATAATTTCAATTCTGTGCAGGGAAGCTTAAAGAAGCTTCCAACGGTCAGTTCTGAAATGCAAAGATCTAGCTAATCTTACTGCTGTTTCCCCTCTTCTCTCCTCCTCCCCCAAATCTCTCCTTTCCCTAACAGCAAAACTATCAGAAGGAAATGTATGCTGCTTAAGCACAAAGCCTGCTCTCTTTGCTGAAGCTTTCAACCAAGACATGGTCAAAACTCACACATAACTGAACTAGCCACAGTGCTTACATATAGAGGTTCACTTCTACCTTCCTCAACATAGAGAGTAACAGTAACTCTGGCACAGGAACAGAACACCAAGTCAGGACTAGAACAGCTTAATTCCCCATAGCTATCTTCAAACATTCTAAGAGAACAAGAACACACAAATAAATTACAAGGTGAAATATAACACAGATATAGGGTACACTTTGTACTCAGAAATAACTTGATATTTGCCTGCCTAGTACTAGTGGCTACTAGTCTATCCTCCTTTGCCCACCAATGTCATTCTTATCTCATGCTACCTTGTCTTGCTATTTCTCTGTACCATTATACCCTTAATGGGAACTAACCTGCCTTCTGAGCTATCTACCATTACATCCCAAATCACCACAACACAGGTATTAGCCAAAGCTTAAACTATCCACTCACCATTAGAAATGGCTTTCAGCAGACCTGGTTTTACTTATTTGAACAGCTCCAACAGTTGCAGAAGTCTTTAAGTTGTTCTTAAGCCAGCCTCAATAAAATGGAGGGGAGTTTAAAGCAGTCATACCTGGAAAAAGTTCACCTGGCTTCTCTATCAGCAAAGCCAACATATGAGCACTATGAAAGCTCTCAGGTTTCATGGAGGCATAACTGTTTTCTGGCAGGTCTGCAGGGAACCCAGCTCTCCCCTCCTTCAGCATTTCATACAAACCTCTTACTCATTCAACTGTTTCCTGTACTTCCTTTAATGAGACAACATTGTCTCTCCCACCTGCCAATAACAGCAGCCCTGATTGCCTATTTATGCACACCTTTCCATCCTGTCCCTATTAAGAGGAACACCTTTCTCAAATCAGGTAGTAAAACCACTGTCTCGCCCACAGGTCATCACTCTACCTCATAGCATCTGGAGAGATGCTATCTGGAGAGAAAGTACTAAACAAAAGGCTTGATCAGACAACAACAAAACACCTAACAAACAAAGTCATGAGAAAAACAAGTTATTTGCCTTCTTTCCAATTTCTTATCTTATTTAGACTGCCACTTATGTTGAGATATAATGAACTGTTTTGAGGTACCCCTGTTCTGCTACATATTCATACAAAACAAAAATCTGGTGAAATACCGATCATGACAAGGGCCTGTAAAATAGTCACAACGTCTGTAACTCAGGACTGAGAGCTGTTAGCAAGACACTCCTTTCTCACAAAAGCATAATAATTGTTCTTCCCCCATGGCTTTTTCCAGGTGGTGAGGGGTCTGGAGCACAGGCCTTATGAGGAGCGGCTGAGGGAGCTGGGATTGTTCAGCCTGGAGAAGAGGAAGCTCAGGGGAGACCTTATTGCCCTCTACAACTTCCTGAAGGGAGGTTGTGGTGAGCTAGGGGTCGGCCTTTTCTCTCATGTAGACAGTGATAGAACTAGAGGCAATGGTTTCAAATTGCGCCAGGGGAGATTCAGGCTGGACATTAGGAAATATTACTTCTCGGGAAGGGTAGTCAGGCACTGGAATGCACTGCCCAGGGAGGTGGTGGAGTCGCCGACCATGGGGGTGTTCAAGAAATGTCTGGATGTTGGTTTGAGGAATATGATTTAGTTGGGAAGTATTGGATATGGTTGGACTGGATGATCTTCTAGGTCTTTTCCAGCCTTATAGTTCTGTGATTCTGTGAATTTCAAAGGCTACAGGCAAAAACAGAGAGATACTTCACAATATCTGAAACAAACAAACAAAAAACCAAATTGTAAACAAAGCCAGGAGCTTACTATAAAGAAGCAGCAAAACTTTATATTTTTATACTCACAGATTAGCTTAATATAACAGGAATCAAGTCCCCAGAAAGTTATAAACAACTTTATTTTGGAAATAACTAGGAACAAATCATCTCCTGAAAAACATAAATGTAACATACAAGTTCAAACCCCTTCTTTATGATTTTCATTAAAGCTATTTCAAATTTTGAGAATGTTGAGCTTTTGTAGCCACAAAGAAAAAATAAACAGCAGATTTTAAGACTAAAGCCAGTTCTAACAGGGTAAGCTGCACTCCTTCAGGATAGGGTATTTGCCAAGCATAGCAGTTGAAGGGTATCATATCAATGTCGTTTAAAAAAAAAGGTTTCTTCCCACACTATGTTCAAGCTAGAATTATGGTCATATGTATATATGGGAAAACATATGGGGGTCAGGACCAGAGATGAGACATCCGAGACACAGTTTTCTTTCTAAACTTCCAATGTCTCAATTTGTACTGTACTTTCTTATGCAAACATGGGACACATTTAAAGTTAATACATAGGTGCTAACCAAAGCCTTGTAAAAGATCTGGAACACTGTATGAAGGAAGGACTTCCAAACCATACCGCTTACATCAGTCACATTAGAAAAGGGGTATGAAAATGGTCAAGCAGATGTAGAGCAACTACTATTGAAACCAACGGAAGTCATAGAAGTTTGGGAAGATCTAGCAGAGATACAGGACATGAAGGCTGACGGTATAGTCAGCTTTGTATCTAAAGGAACAGCATCGACACCTTCACAAAGTGAATTTCTTTCAAACTAGAAAAGCAAAGTTGCTAGCTAATATATTGTAATGAAAAATGTGGAAATTAATCTCTGTTCTCAGCTGTGACATTACTGCTGCTGGAAAATGGATGGGTGTTTTTGCAAAAAGCTAAGAAATCCTAGTCACCTGACTATCATTTGCTTTTGTAACCAAGTGCTCTCAAGCATGGTTCAAAGACAAAACACTTTCTATCTAAGTCACTAGCTGACCACATGATGCTAGTTGTTTAAATCCTATGATAATTCATTAAAATCTCTTTATAACAGTTTATAAAGATAACAAAAAACAGGAGAAATTCCAGCATGTACTCATAGTTTAGCTTCCCTAAAAGGATTCTGAAAAGTGCAAAAAAACACTTGCACTGAAATTCTCCCATTCTGTATAGGAACACACAGTATGAAAGCTTTCTGTTGCTCCATGGAAATCCTCAGGCAGCATTCCAAACATACTTCACATTCAATAAGAATTGCCAGCCACACTTTTCCTGCATCCACTCAAATTATCAAAAACTTCAGTACAAAACCATAGAAATTCATCTAACTTGGGGGCAGGGAGGAGCAGGTGCAAAGCTAGTGCTGAGAAGAAATTCTGACTTTAGACACCAACAGAAATAAAGAACTTTTTTTTTTTTCATCTGACTACATTAAGAACTTTTTTTTTCACTCAAGCATAAAATTCAAGTGACCTTGAAGTGGCAACCATGCCAAACTCCACCACTCTGGTTTATTCTCAAATACCTTTTCACATGTTAAAGTGAGAAAAGGTACCTGCACTACTGTCTCATATGTTCTCTGCAAGTCTCCATCTGAGGATCCACAAGCTCAGGCACAACAGACTGGACCTCTCAACAAAACTGAACTTTTTGACTAAGGAAACTATTCAGACTTACTGTTGGATCTGACCTGTGGCTTAGTCCTCTAATAATATCAGATGCTTAAGAGGGAAGTGAAAAGAACTGTTGCAAAGACCATATAAACTTCAGCGCATAAGAGTATTCTGCAATTTATTTTTTAACATTTGGAAACTGTCATAAATTCAGAGGTATGAGACTATCAGCTCTTGTTGACATTAAGCAGAATCAGGCTGGACAGCACTGTCAAAATTGCTAGCTCAATGCTATACTCCAAATTGCAAGTAAGTCTGATGGCAGCAAGTTCAAAAAATCTACTTGAGCTATACAAAAACCCATTTTTTTCACTGTTCTGGATCTGTCATCTTTCCATGTCATTCCATGTAAACTGCCTTCTGAACGCAAAAAAATCCTTTGAAAAGCACACTCTAATCTGTCATAGGTATCAGATGTCAAGACAGTTACACTTAACTATTAACCTAAGGTCTGCCATGATATTTATTTTTAGCACACCTCAGTATTATTTAAACTGCTCCAAAGTAAGTTTTAGTCCCCCTGCCTCCCTCCCTCTTTTTTAATAGTGATGTCCTGTCACCATCTATCATTCAGCAGGTCAGCACAATAATCATTAAGATGTTCTCATGTCAGCGTACATTGGTCTAGGATTGCAAGAGGTCACTTTTTTTTGCATGCATAACACCACAGTCACACAGGCTGCTAGTATTCTAATTCTACTGGAGTATGTACATTATCAATAACCGGAAACAACATATCATAATAAGAAAGAAAATACAATGTTTAATCAATTGGATGAACTGACTGGAATCCCCAAGGAAGCTGCTTTCAATGAAACAGAAATTTATATCAGTTTGAAGCCTTGAAGCACGGGTTTTTTCAAGATTCAACAACTTTATAATGAAGAAGATCATAGTGAAGCTCTCAGTTGGACAAAGTATGGAATGCTGAATACTCATAAAAAAGATAACCAGAATATAAACAGCACAGCACAAATGAAGAAAAAAAAAATCCATACACTTCCAAAGGGCACAGAAAAGCAATAAGGAGTTGAAATTTTAGATGTCTTCTATTATCCTAGCCATCTAGATACTATTAGTTATTTCCAAATTTTAAATCTAACTGCATGTCTTTGCAACACGAGAAACTTTTTAAGAAACAAATGAAAATACAAGATTACATACAAAATGCCTTTAAGTGTGTTAGAATACCCATAAATAAATCTTTCAGCTGTTTGCTAACTATGCCTCCTTTCATTTCAATACCTTCCCAGGAGTTCCTCAAGTCCTCAAAAGTCAGGTGAGGTGGCCTGGCAGCTTTTCTCTCTCAAAGTCACTTCCACAAACTACTGCCTTTTTAGAACTCTACATTTCTTGACAGTAAAACTGTTAAGATGCACAAATAATTTTATTCTAAGCCATTTGCTCTACTATTAAAACTCAAAAGCTTTTAAGGCCAGCTATGTGTTGATTTTCCAAATACCTGCACAATATCTTCTCCCAAAAGCTATATTAACCCTATATATATATATATATATAGCTATACTATATTGGAGAGCAGTAAATATACTGCTCTCCAATTCCAAATGCAAAATGGTTAGCCGAAGACTGAAGGCACTTGGTAAACATGCCAGCATTAACTACAGGAAGCATTATATCAGTTGTGGATGACCGGTGAAAATGACTTAGCCATTCCAACACATCACCAGAAGTAACATGGTAGCTCCTGACACCCCATTTTTGACAGGTTTTAGACTAAATATAGCTGCCATGGCTTAACACCTGACTCCTTCTTCTAGCAACATATGACTTATCTCTTGACAGTAGCCATTAAAGAAGGCACAAGAAACCCCGAGACAGACAAAAATTAAGGCTGAGATTTCCATCCCTCGTATTCCTTACACATTCGGCACAGGCGTGACCTTCCCAGCAAGACTGAGGCTCGATAAGGTACACGAGCGGGACCAGGCTAACATCGGGCCTGGCGCCCCGCATCTTCCCAGGCCGCGGCTGCCCGGTTCCTACAGCCTCCCGCCAATCCCGCATGCAGTCGGCAGAGAACCAGAAGAGACAGAAAACACCTTTCCCGACACGCACCAGCAAGGGCCACATTATGAAACGTCCCTGCCCACCCCCGGGCGCCCAGCGGCGGCTGCCACCGCTCCCCGGAGCCCCCTCCCGCCCCGACCCGACTCTCCTCCCCCCCAGCCAGAGTCACTTACTGAGCTGCCCGGAGCCGGGCTCCCTGCCGCCGGCCCCTCCGAACACGCTGCCGCCCAGGGCCCCGCCGGTGGGCGGCGTGCCGCTCTGCCGCTCGAAGTTGCCCGGGTTGGAGAAGAAATCGCGGAGCCGGGGCAGCTCCCGGCCGCTCTCCAGCAGCTCCGTGTGCAGCTCCAGAGCCGTCAGCAAGAACTGGTCGCGCAGAAGCTGCGCCGCTATCGCGTCCATCGGCACCCGCGGCGGCTCCCCCGCGCCGGGGCCCGCACCGGCCCCGCCGCCCGCCCCCGCACCGCCGCCCGCATCGCCCGGCGCCGTCGCACGCAAACCCGGCAGCTCCTCGGGGCTCCCCGCGGCTGCCGCCGCCTCCTGATGCTGCGGGTACGCCAACACGCCGGGCTCGTTGCTGCTGCTGCTGCTGCCGCCGCCGCCGGGCCTAGACTCCTCGGGCTCGTCCTCCTCGGAGTCACTGAGGAAGGGGTTCACGCTGCTGCCCCCGCCCGCCGCCGCCATCTTACAGCCCGACACGGTGCGACCACTGCCAAGGCGACACCCCGGCAAAGCCTCCGCGGAGCCACTGCCGCAGCAGCCGCTTCTGGCGGGGCCGGGGCCGCTACCAGCCCCCTTGGCTACTGCAGGCGCTGCCGCCACCTGCAACAGCGACGGGCTGCCACCCACTGCCACTGCCGCCTCCTCAGCCCCCTCCCACCGGCCCCACTGCCGCTTCCGGATCCCAACTCTCGCGAGAGCTTCCCTCACCAACCGCGAGCAACTTCCCGGTAACCAGACCCTTTCCTTCCAGGCCTCGCGCCCGCCCCGTCCGCGCGGGAGACAGCGGCAGCTCAGGGCGGGGCCTGAGGGAGCAGGGGGTGCCTTGTCGAGGGGCGGGGCTTGGGGGCGGTACCGGCGTGGGGGGCGTGGCTGGGGAGCAGGAGAGGCCAGGGA
>WKFP01015416.1:1778833-1791333 GCA_011057875.1 Pterocles orientalis
AGGTAATGTTAAGGGTCCCGTTCCCAGGACCCTAGTTAGCCAATAGTAATTCTGTCTTTAAGATTTTTAAATCATTGTATCCAATCAGTGATTGCCAAATCTGTGTGAATTCTGTATAAAAGTGTGCCATTAAGGCATAATAAACGGCTACAGCTTGATCATATTGGTCTGCGACTGAGTCCATATCAGCGGCACAGGGCCAACATTGCTTTCCGTTCCGTTTCTTTGAAAATAACGTCCCATTCCCACTAATAGGATTGCTGTTTATGTAAAGCTGATTCTGTAGGAGTTCTTTGCTTTATTGAGAAAAATTGGGGCTGAAATCTTGGTAATAAAGTAGCAACAATGTTTTGCTGTGATACTGAGATCTAGAGACTGTTCAGTACTGTGACTGCAAACTGCTCCGTACTCTACACTCCATGATAGTATGCTATGAAAGACTCGGGCTTTCCCTCTGTATTTAATTTGCCTATTTTTTTTGTAAATAGTGTAATCAATTTTGCATTCTGTCCTATAATAAATTTTAATTTTTTTTACTACCTTACTGTTTTATGTTGTCGATATAAAAAAGAGTAAGTAGTTGCATGTGAACTGGTTGTAGCATAAAGTAAAATGGTAGTATTTTTAAAATGCTTTAAATTTCAATTTGGATCACAATAAAAGAAAAGAACAAAATAAAAGAACAAAAATATTTTACTGTTGCTGCTCCCGCGGAATTGGGAGCCCTTAAAGAAATATTTGTGCTTTTTCCTTTCCTTTAACTCTGGAGAGTTAAAGCATGTTCATTATGAACTTGTTAAAAGGATCTGCTGCTGTTCTGCGCCTTCCCTTAAAATGGAGGGGACAACTTAACGAGGTCCTGTAGCAGCCTCTAGTGGCGATCGGTGATGTTTACATGTGACTTGAAGTTGTTCAGGGGTAGTTCAAACGCTAAGTTCTGCCTTTCTTATAAGAGGCTCATTTCTGCCGACTTCTGTGTGCTGTTACAGTAAAGACTGACTTTTTTCACTCTTCCTCACCTAAAATAATGTAAAAAGCATTCTTCTGTTTTGGTGCTTTGAAAGACGTTGGTTTGGGTTTATGAAGCTAACAAATATTTACAGATGTCACTCAGTTGCTCCAAAATAATTTATGGATGGCTAGGATAAAGTTAACACCGATGAAATTTGTATTCCAGAGCTGAAGAATGTAGGGAGAAAAGTGTGTTTTTAACAATATGCTTAAAACCATTTTTTTCTGGTATACCAAAGGGGTATCGTTTTGAGAGACCTCGGGGAAAAAAAACCTGTTGAGGAAAGTGTAGCACCTTGGAGGATATGCAGGGCAGAAAAAGATGCACGAGTTCTAGAAATAAAGCATTATATAGGTGTCCTTGAGGCAGACACCTACTAATATTTTTTTTCTTAATTTATTTGGTAATCATTCTTAGAGAGGCAGACTGTGCAGCAAGCTGCTTTGTCTCTTACTGGAGTTAGTGTTTCCTTCTAACTTTCAAGTGACTCAACTTCTATATTGGAAGAACAGCATACCTAAATACATTTCAGAAAGCTTAATTTTTAAAAGTGGGTCTGTCGGGCTAGGTACCAAAAATACACTGGTCTTGTAGGAAAAAAGATCTTCAGAGTTTTTTGAAGTGGTGGTGTATAAATTATTTTTTCAGTCTATGCATGTTTTTTCATGAGCTTTTAAACTTATGATTCTTGAGATGGAAAATAAGTAGAAAATTTTCAATCTTTGCTTTTATTGTGTTGATTTTGGTAGGACTGTTAAATCTCAACGTAATGCTTTGAAGTTTAATTAATTTCAACATATGACCAGTTTTGGGTTCCCTCTATGCTGTCTGATGAGGCCAAGTGTGTGTAAAGTGTGCTTTCTTTCTGTGCTACTCTGGTGCAGCGTCAACTGCTCTGACAGTGAGTGAACATACAGTTTAAGCCAAGCTGTGAGGGGTTTACTGTTTCAGCTTCTACAGAATGGTTAATTTCTCCGATTTCTACTTTAAAATAATGCAGATCAGTGAGTTCTGCCAACTCTTGCTGTATTGGGTCTGGCTGAGATGGGTTTACTTTTCCCCATAGTAGTCCTCACAGTGCTGTGTGTTGCGTTGGTAGCTAGAAAGGCATTAATAACACCAGTGTTTTTTGGCTACTGCTGAGCAGTGCTCACACAGCATCAAGGCTGTCTCCTCAGTGGGCTGGGGATGGGCAAGGTCTTGGGAGGGGACACAGCCAGGACAGCTGACCCAAACTGACTAAAGGGGTATTCCGTACCATATGACATCTGCTTAGCAATAAGAGCTAAGAGAAAGGAGAAGGAGGGGACATTCGTTAATATGACATTAGTCTCCTGGAGCAACTGCTATGTGTACTGAAGCCCTCCTTCCTGGGAAGTAGCCAGACATCACTTGCTGGTGGGAAGCAGAAAATAAAATCTGTTGTTTTCCTTTACTTCAGTGTGTGGCTTTGGCTTTTGGCTTATTAAACTGCCTTTGTCTTGACCCATAAGTTTTTTCCATCTTACTTTCTCCCCCCCTTGGCCTGCTGAGGGGGGGAGTGATAGAGCAGCTTGGTTGGCACCTGGTGTCCAGCCAGGGTTACACCACCACACTTCTGAAACGCAGCTACCTGAAAGAATCTTTGTCTATGTATGTTTATTTAAGAGTAACTTTTACCCCCATTCAAAAGAAACTTTTTGGAAGTTACGATTTTTATGTTTGGTTTTCAGACCTTAAAAAAATGAATTGCAGTGTTTGGTAAACTCTCTAATCTCAAAAATATTTTTATATTCTGGGGGAGCTGCATAATGCGTATGTTGAAACTCATAATGTTGGTAAGTTGTGCTTGAGGGCCTCTGCTATTTCTCTGAAACTGTATCTGTCCCCTCCAGTTTTAAGGGCATGGTTTTTAATTAGGATAGCTTATATCAGTAGTTAATAGTTACTTGTGTGTTAAGTACAGATGTAGCTTTACCCAGAGAAACTGACTTAAGAAAGTGTTAAATTGGGATTTGAAATAAGAGTAGTAAAGCAGTGTGAAGCAGCTCTTGGAAATATTTTCAGCCTCATCAAAAATGTGATAATGTCCCATGAAGTCAGATGAGGACCTGAATTAAACAAAACAACCCCCCCCAGATCCCTTTGAGTCAAAGTTTGGCTGTGCTTTTCTGCTTCTGAAACTGTTCTTTTGAAGCATTACTTTGAACAGTGGATATTTGGAAGCCTACCATCAAAAATTAAGTAAGCAAACACACTCAGAACCTAAGGAGTATTTTAGAAAACTTTTCCAAGCTTCGTACTGTATGTGTTATGTTTTCCTGAGAATGAATAGATAGGAGAAAATACTGTTACAGTTGAGTGAGGAGACATAATTTGGGAATAAAAGATATGACCTTTTATGACACTACAAACACTAGTGTATTAATTGCTTGGGCTTCATTTACCCTAGTCTGGAAGATGGATTGTGTTGTCTGGAAATAAATGTAGGCTGCACAGAAGGCTGTTGTAGAGGGTAAGAGCACTGTGTCTGAGCGGGTGTGCCTTACAGTGAGTCACCATGGTGAAGGACAGTGTAGATGGGGAAGGGAAACAGTGCACTGAGGTATGAAAACGGTCATTGTCAAGTCATTAATGAGTTCTGAGGTTTCAAGGTAGTAAATTCAACTGAAAAAAATCTTTTCTGGATTTGTTAAGGTGTCTTTCATTGAAGCTTTGTGGAGGTCAAGACAATTAAGGCTTGGTGTTGGGAAAGGTCTTGTTTTTTCTTATCACTGCAGAAGCATGGGCAAACTTGCAGAGATATTGCTATGCTGACTCCATGCTGCTGCTCTGTGCTTTTGAGGGTTGCCTGCTTCACCTTATTCCTCTTCAGTTTGTTATTTGTACAGTTTTGAAAAAAACCCTTATTTTCCTTATACAGCCTGCTGTTCTTCGGTCATGTTCAAATATAAGGGGGAAATATGATAAGAGAGATTTGAGACAGTCTCTGGAGAAGATCATGCGATAAACAATGATGTTAATGAAAGGAATACAACTAGTGTGAGATGCAAGCTTCAGAGAAAAATGTGGATGTCTGAGGAGATGCGTTGAATGTGCTGAGTTTGCACTGTTGTCCTGTCCTGATGCCAACACCGAGGTTTGCTTTGTGAGTTAGACTGGGGAACTAACTACAGCAAAGTTATCTTTGCTTTTCCTTCCTTTTTTTTTTTTTCTTGAGGTTATTTTCAGTTGGATTAATTCCCCTGTCTGCTTGACTATATGGTTGTGTAGATGGCTGCGTGACAGCCATTTTTGTATAAAATACCTGATAAAATATATTTGCCTTGCTGGTCTTAATTTTTTTTGAAAACATGCTTTTAATTACAAGCAGGTTTCTGCAGATGATAGGGTACAAGTGAGTAACTGCTACACAGAAGTGAATAATAGACTTTTTCTGTCATCTCAAAACTAGCTGGTTTTGTCCTTCCTGAGAGCAGACACTGACATAGGTAGGCTTTGCCTGTGTGCTCTCGCCATGAAACTGTATTTGGTGTTTGTCTCATAAAAGTAATTGTCATCTCTTTTGAATCTTCTGCCTGCTGGTGTTTTATCACTCCCCTCTTTTGCCAACAGAGAGATCAGGAAACTACAAATGATGTGGCTTGTTACTATTTGACATAATTCATGTTTATTTGTGATGGTAGATATCAATAAGAAAATGTGACTTAATAAAAGACAGACAACTTCTGTCAGCTTTTTTAAACCTTCCTTATTCGTGCTAGCTTGTATGGAACATACTTTAAGCACTGCATGTTTGGTTTTTTTTTTTTGTCAAAATGCGTTTTCTTCTCTGTATACAGAGTACATTTGCAAGCTGGTTTTGTAAAGCTAGCTCAATGTAGCTGAAAGTTGTTCTTTTTCCATCCTTTTTCCTGTCTGCTCTACCTTAATATTTGTTGTATGATGTTAAAGAGTTTGATCCGTCTCTTTTATTGCTAAAGGGAGGAACTGTGCTGCTTGTATTGTTGCATGTGTTCTAGTGCATAGTTTTATTGCAAATCCCTTTAAAAATATCTCGGGGGCCTTCAGCCTTGGTTTGTTAGGGAGGGCTCCACTGAGACAGCACGGCTGCTGTTGCAAGCTGTCTTCCATGTCCTTTGAGTTCTAGTGCCACTTGTCCCTTGACCCTAGGAGCCATGGCAGTCAGTGGGTTGGATTCTGTTAGACGCTCCCAGGCTGATGTTCTTTCCACAAAACTATCTCATGGAACTTGTAATATGAAAAATCTGTCTGCAAGATCTCCAAACTGGGCAAGAAAAAACAATGGCAGAAAAAAAAATCCCTTGTTTTCTGCAAGAATGGAGAAGTTGCCCAGAGTAACACTTTTGGCAGCACAAAAGAATTAAACAGTCCATCTTGAGATGAAAATATGTTGTTAGGCTGTAGAACAGTCGTAACTGAAGAAGGCTTGATGATAGAGTATTGCTGAATGACTCCAAAGTCAAGAAACACCCGAGAGAATTTGCAAATCGCTGTGAAAAAAGGCACAGGGCCCCAAAATGCTGTTTCCCAGTGAAATAGCTGATTTGCAGCAAAACCACACAGGGTTTATCGGTGCTGGGTTGTTTTGTTTTGTTTTTCTGAGTTCTGCATTTCTAGCTGCTTGCATGCTGAGCAGATGTAATGCTGAATTTTTACTCTTTTTTTTCTCCACCTGGCTAACAACTGTTACCAAAGGATGATGCTCTTGGTTTCTCTTTCATGCCTCAAAGCAGTCATCCTTTCTTAAAGAAGTACCATTGTTCTCTTTGTCAATGCTGTCCTGTTAGTGTTGTTCTCAGTTATGGTTTTGTGCCTGGGAGACTTGTGGATATCATTTCCCGTGTTTAGAAGATAATTCTGAAAAAATTGCGTAGGCTCACATTGGCTGACATTGGGGTAACTGATTTGCAGGTATGTTCAAGTATTGGGACATTTAACGTTTTATTGGCACCTTGCAGGCCATAGTCAAATTTCTCCTTGGAAATTGTTGGCAAAAGAGACTTTTCTATGTACACAAAGTAATATTGATTTTCAAGTGATGTTATAAAGAAAATTGAATATTCTTTGAGCTCTTTGCCTCAGGTTTGGATGTGCTTTACTGAACCACATTTAAAATTTAAAACAGATGTCATTTGTTGTTATAATCCCTAAAATGCTCAGTGAAGATGTTGAACATAGCATAATTTTAAGCAGATGGTTTGAATTATAAAAGCTACTTCAGTGCAAGAGCAAGTGGAAATACTGTAGTTGCAGTTCCGTTGTCTGGCAGAGCATATTATGCCTCGATAGAGAAAGAAAATGAAATTCTGGAAAGGAGGAAAAGGGACTTGATCATTATCCCACTTCTGTTCATAGTACGACTATACGCTGGCAAGTGTCTTGTATAAACTTGTGCAGTCAATAGGTGTATGTGCTGTGACATCAGGAATGACTTGATTGCATTTCTTGACTAGCATAACTCTTTAAAAATCTAAATTAGTAAAAGAATAGAGTAGGGACAGCCAGTACCATCTTAAATGATGTATAGCTGCCATACCATGCAAAATACTGTCAGGTAGGCCCCACAACTCCCACTTTGCTCCCCTGCCCTAAGCAAAAGGATCATTTTTTATATGTAGACAAATTGTACAGTCACCACTTTGACAGTTTAAATTACAAAATAGTCAGCACTGTTCAGCTGAAAAATGTATTTGTCAGCCAGAAACATAGCAGGCATTTCTGCCTAGTTCTTTTTTTCTGTAAAAGATACTTACTAAGGCCATTGATGCTTATTGAAAGTACATTTCCAATGGATTTTCTTCGTCTTAACCAACAGACTTGACAGTGTTAGTGAAGCATGGTCCCTCTAAAAGAAATGACTAATGTAGCTTGAGCTCCCTGTCTTGACGCTTTAGTATCCTTAAAAAAATATTCCTGCCAATGGCGCGTATTCCATGTAGTATTTTGGGTATGTTTTATTGCATATTTGAAGGAAGAAAAATATAAAAGGGAAATGTTACATTTCTCATGAAGAACTATATTGTATTGCGGTACAAGTACAGTTTTCTTTGCCTTATAAATAATGCTGAGAGATTATAACTTCAGAGAAATGCAACTTAAATGTTGATTACTTTGGGGAAGTGAGGGCTGCACTTACTTATGTCAGCCTTCCTGCTAAGTGCTGAGGGATCTGATCCAGCTTAGGGCTATGATTGTAGGTTCTGTGTTGTGAGTCAAAAAAAAAAAAGAAAAAATAAGAAAAGAAAAAAAAAAGTCTAGTCAGCAAGTTATGGATCAACTTGAAAAGAGAGAGGGGCTCAGGTGAAATAAGCCCAGCCATCAGAGACAAGCAGCAGGCAGTTTAAGTGGCTCATTGCAACTGTCTTGTTCCCTTGCCACTGTCACAGTCTGGGTGTTTGTCTTCACGCTGACATGACTGTTGGTGAGGAACTCAGTTAATAGTGGTGTTTTTTTGTATTGCTTTGGTAGGTGTGAGTACAAAGAAAGAGGGGGGTCTCTCCACTCTCTGCTACCAGCCAGGAGCTGGACTTTGTTTCTGAGGATTCAAAAAAAAAAAAAAATCTGTGCAAATCACTTTATTCTGGAAAAATAATTAATTGTGATCAAGGGGTTCTTGCTGCTTTTCTTTCTTTAACCTCTTAGACCTTAAGAAAGGTGTCTGCTGGTTCTGCCTTCTTGTCTCTCAGAATGATTGCTCCCCTGTATCTGCTTGCTCTCTTCTCTGCTTGTGTACAACATCCAGTAAAGTGAGAAGCTCTGAAGTCTGCTGGAGCCCCTGGTGTAGCCAGGGCAGTGCTAATTTTCTTCTTCCTTTGTTTATGTGGACAACTCATTTAACAGGTGGTGAGCAGCTTGGTGGATATTTAGTACTTTTCTGTTAAGAATCCACAAAGGGTCCTTGTTTAAGATTCCATGCCAGCCTTGTTTTGTTGGCTCCAAATTGTTTAAATAAAAAGTACCTCATTAGGGTAGTTGAAATTTTGACATATTGGAGGTTGGATAGTATCATTATTGGCTCTGTGTTTAGTTTAGGAGGTGGTGACAGAAGGAGAAAAAATATAGAAAGAAAATAATAAATTCTGAGTCTGATACATGGTTCGCTGGTTGGGATGAGTCTGTAGAGGAGGTGAATTGGCTGTCTGAACTGTGTTACAACAAGTCGTATGTTTGAATGGATAGTAAGAAACGGCATGTGGCAAATAGGTTGCAACATGCTCCTCTGTATTATCTGCAAGAGCAGAATTTGCTTTCTCTCCTCTTGGTGAAGGGTCTGGAGCACAGGTCTTATGAGGAGCGGCTGAGGGAGCTGGGGTTGTTTAGTTTAAGAGGAGGCTGAGAGGAGACCTCATCACTCTCTACAACTACCTGAAAGGAGGGTGTAGTGAGCTGGGTGCTGGCCTCTTCTCTAAAGTAACAAGTGATAGGACAAGAGGAAGTGGCCTCAAGTTACACCAGGGGAGGTTTAGGCTGGATATTAGGAAAAATTTCTTCACTGGAAGAGTGGTCAGGCATTGGAACAGGCTGCCCAGGGAAGTGGTGGAGTCACCATCCCTGGAGGTGTTCAAGAAACATGTAGATGTGGTGCTTAGGGACATGGTTTAGTGAGTTAGGTGGTGTGGGTTGGACTTGATGATCCTTGAGGTCTTTTCCAACCTTAATGATTCTATGATTCTCTTGCTGTGATAAGCAATGGCTTAACAGAATTAAGTAGAATAACACAATCAGGATTTGGGCAAAGCTCACATTTTGCTTTGTGAAAATAAGGGCTGTTGGAGTTGCACTACATCACTTGCTAAGAGTTTGCCTGGGAAAGTATCAGAGGACACAAAAATGCTGAGATATCCTTGGGTTAAGTTTTCTTGGCAGAAAGATGAAAGGTATATCTTCAAGTGACAGTTTGTTTATCCAGTTTTTGGATGGCCAGGCACCTGAGGGTGCACTTGTAATAAATACTTAGATCTGGTTCCTTGTCCTTCAAAGTGAAAAGGGGTGTGCATGTGTTTAATACATTTCTGTTTTTCTTCTCTTGACAGGCTTTGGCTTTTGCCTTTTGTTACAACTGATGCTTAATCCACTTTTTTTCCTTTGTCCTTGTTATTTCTTCGTTTTAGCGTGCCATGAGCTACCAAGCACCAGACTCTACAGAAAAATTTGCTTGTGATGACCTCTGTAATGGGGGGTGGAGCAGAAAAGTAAAGGACTTTTTTTTTCCCCCTTTGTGTGGTATCCTATGGAACCTGGATTTCATGTCTGTATCTCATGTGAGATGCAGAGATAGTATATAGGTAGGCATGTTTCCTGATAAGGCAGATGCATACTCTTGGGAAGAGCTAGCTATGGTTTCTCTGTGCCTGGAAGGCATGAGAGCAAACACTGCAGGCTTGAGGGATGTCTGAGCACCCAAGTTGTACTGGGTTAGCTGCTCTCTGCTCTTCCTACCCAGAAAAGCATGCCAGAATGTTGCTGGGCACCAAGGAGTTTGATACTGATGCTTCATTTTGCAGCTCTTCCAGATGCTGACAGGAGGATCCTGTTCAGCCTCTGCTTCCCACATTGGACCTGCAGGTTCAGACTGGCTTCTGAACCTCCCTGCCAAATGGTGGTGCAAAAGCATAAGGGGGTGGGGAAGAAAAGAGGTTTAGAAGAGATCTCTGTATTGCAGAGGACTCAGCTGAGTGAAGATATGTGCATTTTCAAGTGTAGAGCACCTGTCAGCCAATTCCAGCTGATTGTGCACTGGTTGTGTGAGGGCTGTGTTGACTGCTAAGTGAGATCCCTCCTTGGATTTACAGTCCAAGTCCTTGCATTGTGTCTTTGAGAACACAGGGATGATTCCACTCCTTGGAAATGGGTGGGAAAAAAGCATAATATTATAGCCCATCAAAAGCAGACAAAAACTAGATGTACCAGGAGATCTACACTGAGGTGTTTCCACAAATCTCTTTTTTTTCCTAAATCTCCTTTGACTTGTGAAGGTCATGTCCAGATCTTGTAAGGGAAAGGATATTTTCAAGATGCATCTTTAGCTTTACCTCTCCATATGGATGGCCCCTCATGCAACATTTCAATGGAGGAGAGATTGCCACAGAGATACAATTTATATTTGAAGTGAGAGATACTAGTCTTTTTTCTGTTAGTGCCATAAACGCTAGTAGCTGCAATTACACAAATGTTCCTTAGCATTAGCCCTCTTTTTCTGTGGAGGTCCATTCACAAATGCTAGAGGTCCCTCTGTTTTTTATCTTCATTTTCTTCCTGATGGTTGTCCTGGTTTCAGCTGAGACAGTTAAATTTCTTCATAGTAGCTAGTGTGTGGCTACGTTTTGTATTTGTGCTGAGGAGAAGGCTGAAAGCTTACTGACGTTTATAGTTGCTGCCAGGACAGCCAAGGACTTCTCAGCTTCTCTGCTGTGCCAGTGTCTGCAGGTGCAGAAGCTTGGAGGGAGCACAGCCCCAATTACTAGCCTAGGATTTGACCTTAGGTTTAGGATTGAGACCCAAATTGGCCAATGGTCTATTCCATATCATGTACATCATGCCCAGTATCTAGAAGAGGGTCTGTCAAGAAGTTCTCTCTCTTTCTGGGTCAGTGGTCTCTGGGTTGTCTCTCTCTTGGGGTCATATTACTCCCTCAGTCAGCTCTTGATCTCAGATGCTCGGGCTCTTATCGCCATTCCAAAATTGTGGTTTCAGGACTCTCCCGGTTCCAGGATCATTAGTTGGGAATGGGCTATATATAATGTGTATATATTACTATTTTTATTATCATTGTTATTATTATTTTCAGTATTATTGTAGTTCAGTCGTTAAATTGTTCTTATCTTAACCCATGAGTCTTTTTTCCCTTTACCCCTTTAATTTTCTCCCATGTCCCTGAGAGAGGAGAGGTGAGTGGGTGGTTGTTACGGTGTTTTGCTGCTAGTCTGGGGTAAAACCACAACAGTCTTTTTTTTCTTTTTTTTGTCTCTTTCTGGAATAGCCCACATCCTCTCTGTCAGGGTTGTAAGTTTCTTCTTCCTCTTCCCTCATAGGAGGAACTCCTTCTTCCTTTCCTACACTTGTTGACTTTTGTGTTGTTTTCCTCTTCCATATGGGGACAACTGATAATGGCATGAACCCTCAATATGTTTTCAGCCTTCTTTTCAGCACAAGTCCAAAACATAGCCACAGACTAGCTACTAGTTAACTCCGTCCTAGCCAAACCCAGGAAAATGGTTTACCTTCCATGGTTCAGCAATCCACAGTAAATCAACTTTTAATAGTAAGGTTTTGTGTGGTGGCTGGGTCGTCAAAGAAGAGAAGATTTTTCCTCTGTTGCCTTGGCATCCCTTGAACCAATGATTGCTCATATCAAGGAGATAGAAATACATGGACAAAATTATCTTGTTCCATAGCAGGAAAAATGTGGGTAACCCATCCTAGATTTAAGAAATTTAAATACCCGCAAATGGGAATCCAAATTACTTTGGCCAAAACCATTCCCAGTTTGGGAAGAAGGTTGCAGCACAGCTAGTCTAACGTGTGAAATCCAAAAGTTCACAATTAAATGATTCTCCCCCTCTACTCTGCGCTTGTGAGACCCCACCTGGAGTACTGTGTTCAGATGTGGGGCCCCCAACATAAAAAAGACATGGACCTGTTGGAGAGAGTCCAGAGGAGAACCACAAAATTAATCAGAGGGCTGGAGAACCTCCCCTATGAGGACAGGCTGAAAGAGTTGAGGTTGTTCAGCCTGGAACTGAGAGAAAAGGCTCCGATGAGACTTAATAACAGCCTTCCAGTACCGGAAGGGGGCCTACAGAAGAGATGGGGAGGCACTTTTTGTCAGGGAGTATAGTGAGAAGACAAAGAGTAATGCGTATAAGCTGAAAGAGTGTAAATTTAGACTAGACATTAGGAAGAAATTTTTCACTGTGAGGGTGGTGAGGCACTGGAGCAGGTTTCCCAGAGAAGCTGTGGATGCCCCATCCCTGGAGGTGTTCAAGGCCAGGCTGGATGAGGCTTTGAGCAACCTGGGCTAGTGGGAGGTGTCGCTGCCCATGGCAGGGGGGTTGGAACTTGATGATCTTTAAGGTCCTTTCCAAACCATTCTATGATTCTATGATGTTGACAGTGAAATGTAGGTGTTCTAGCCTTGTCAGCTGTGTGGTTATTAACCTAGATTGTAGCTGGTATGTCTGCTTTTTCCAGGAGAGATAAAGCACCCTTGTTTTCCTTACCAGTGTGGGTACAAACTGAGGATACTTATGTGTGATTCCTCTGATGCTCTTTTTGATTTCTCTGACTTAATAACTTGCTTACTTTTTTAGTTAGAAGAACTGTGTGAAGTTGCAGATGGTAGTGATTCAGCCAAGAAATGAACCAGTATCAGCCAAGACCCGTTCCTGCATAGCAGTGATCAGTGACAAGCTCTTTCTCAAAATGGAAACTGTTTTTTGGTATGGAAAGGGGCCATTTCAGACTCATAGTCAACTGTTTTCCACAC
>WKFP01015416.1:1792687-1836039 GCA_011057875.1 Pterocles orientalis
TTTGTCCTTGTTATTTCTTCGTTTTAGCGTGCCATGAGCTACCAAGCACCAGACTCTACAGAAAAATTTGCTTGTGATGACCTCTGTAATGGGGGGTGGAGCAGAAAAGTAAAGGACTTTTTTTTTTTCCCCCTTTGTGTGGTATCCTATGGAACCTGGATTTCATGTCTGTATCTCATGTGAGATGCAGAGATAGTATATAGGTAGGCATGTTTCCTGATAAGGCAGATGCATACTCTTGGAAAGAGCTAACTGTGGTTTCTCTGTGCCTGGAAGGCATGAGAGCAAACACTACAGGCTTGAGGGATGTCTGAGCACCCAAGTTGTACTGGGTTAGCTGCTCTCTGCTCTTCCCACCCAGAAAAGCATGCCAGAATGTTGCTGGGCACCAAGGAGTTTGATACTGATGCTTCATTTTGTAGCTCTTCCAGATGCTGACAGGAGGATCCTGTTCAGCCTCTGCTTCCCACATTGGACCTGCAGGTTCAGACTGGCTTCTGAACCTCCCTGCCAAATGGTGGTGCAAAAGCATAAGGGGGTAGGGAAGAAAAGAGGTTTAGAAGAGATCTCTGTATTGCAGAGGACTCAGCTGAGTGAAGATATGTGCATTTTCAAGTGTAAAGCACCTGTTAGCCAATTCCAGCTGATTGTGCACTGGTTGTGTGAGGGCTGTGTTGACTGCTAAGTGAGATCCCTCCTTGGACTTACAGTCCAAGTCCTTGCATTGTGTCTTTGAGAACACAGGGATGATTCCACTCCTTGGAAATGGGTGGAAAAAAGCGTAATGTTAGAGCCCATCAAAAGCAGACAAAAACTGGATGTACCAGGAGATCTACACCGAGGTGTTTCCACAAATCTCTTTTTTTTCCTAAATCTCCTTTGACTTGTGAAGGTCATGTCCAGATCTTGTAAGGGAAAGGATATTTTCAAGATGCATCTTTAGCTTTACCTCTCCATATGGATGGCCCCTCATGCAACATTTCAATGGAGGAGAGATTACCACAGAGATACAATTTATATTTGAAGTGAGAGATACTAGTCTTTTTTCTGTTAGTAGCTGCAATTACACAGAAGTTCCTTAGCATTAGCCCTCTTTTTCTGTGGAGGTCCATTCACAAATGCTAGAGGTCCCTCTGTTTTTTACTTTCGTTTTCTTCCCTGATGGTTGTCCTGGTTTCAGCTTAGACAATTAAATTTCTTCATAGTAGCTACTGTGTGGCTGCGTTTTGTATTTGTGCTGAGGAGAAGGCTGAAAGCTTACTGACGTTTATAGTTACTGCCAGGACAGCCAAGGACTTTTCAGCTTCTCTGTTGTGCCAGTGTCTGCAGGTGCAGAAGCTTGGAGGGAGCACAGCCCCAGTTACTAGCCTAGGATTTGACCTTAGATTTAGGATTGAAACCCAAACTGGCCAATGGTCTATTCCATATCATGTATGTCATGCCCAGTATCTAGAAGAGGCTCTGTCAAGAAGTTCTCTCTCTTTCTGGGTCAGTGGTCTCTGGGTTGTCTCTCTCTTGGGGTCATCTCACTCCCTCAGTCAGCTCTTGATCTCGGATGCTCGGGCTATTATCGCCATTCCAAAATTGTGGTTTCAGGACTCTCCCGGTTCCAGGATCATTAGTTGAGAATGGGCTATATATAGTGTGTATATATTACTATTTTTATTATCATCGTTATTATTATTTTCAATATTATTGTAGTTCAGTCGTTAAATTGTTCTTATCTTAACCCATGAGTCTTTTTTCCCTTTACTGCTTTAATTTTCTCCCATGTCCCTGAGAGAGGAGAGGTGAGTGGGTGGTTGTTACGGTGTTTTGCTGCTAGTCTGGGGTAAAACCACAACAGTTTTTTTTCTTTTTTTTGTCTCTTTCTGGAATAGCCCACATCCTCTCTGTCAGGGTTGTAAGTTTCTTCTTCCTCTTCCCTCATAGGAGGAACTCCTTCTTCCTTTCCTACACTTGTTGACTTTTGTGTTGTTTTCCTCTTCCATATGGGGACAACTGATAATGGCATGAACCCTCAATATGTTTTCAGCCTTCTTTTCAGCACAAGTCCAAAACATAGCCACAGGCTAGCTACTAGTTAACTCCATCCTAGCCAAACCCAGGAAAATGGTTTACCTTCCATGGTTCAGCAATCCACAGTAAATCAACTTTTAATAGTAAGGTTTTGTAGGGTGGTTGGGTCATCAAAGAAGAGAAGATTTTTTTCCTCTGTTGCCTTGGCATCCATTGAACCAATGATTGCTCATATCAAGGAGATAGAAATACATGGACAAAATTATCTTGTTCCATATCAGGAAAAAATGTGGGTAACCCATCCTAGATTTAAGAAATTTAAATACCTGCAAACGGGAATCCAAATTACTTTGGCCAAAACCGTTCCAAATTTGGGAAGAAGTTTTGCAGCACAGCTAGTCTAACGTGTGAAATCCAAAAGTTCACAATTATATGATTCTCCCCCTCTACTCTGCGCTTGTGAGACCCCACCTGGAGTACTGTGTTCAGATGTGGGGCCCCCAACATAAAAAAGACATGGACCTGTTGGAGAGAGTCCAGAGGAGAACCACAAAATTAATCAGAGGGCTGGAGAACCTCCCCTATGAGGACAGGCTGAAAGAGTTGGAGTTGTTCAGCCTGGAGAAGAGAAGGCTGTGAGGACACTTAATAGCAGCCTTCCAGTACCTGAAGAGGGCTTACAGGAGAGATGGGGAGGCACTCTTTATCGGGCAGTGTAGTGAGAAGACAAGGAGTAATGGGTATAAGCTGAAAGAGGGTAAATTTAGACTAGACATTAGGAAGAAATTTTTCACTGTGAAGGTGGTGAGACACTGGAACAGGTTGCCCAGGGAAGTTGTGGATGCCCCATCCCTGGAGGTGTTCAAGGCCAGGCTGGATGAGGCTTTGAGCAACCTGGACTAGTGGAGGGTGTCCCTGCCCGTGGCAGGGGAGTTGCAACTTGATGATCTTTAAGGTCCTTTCCACCCCAAGCCATTCTATGGTTCTATGATGTTGACAGTGAAATGTAGGTGTTCTAGCCTTGTCAGCTGTGTGGTTATTAACCTAGATTGTAGCTGGTATGGCTGCTTTTTCCAGGAGAGATAAAGCACCCTTATTTTCCTTACCAGTGTGGGTGCAAACTGAGGATACTTCTGTGTGGTTCCTCTGATGCTCTTTTTGATTTCTCTGACTTAATGACTTGCTGACTTTTTTAGTTAGAAGAACTGTGTGAAGTTGCAGATGGTAGTGATTCAGCCAAGAAATGAACCAGTATCAGCCAAGACCCGTTCCTGCATAGCAGTGATCAGTGACAAGCTCTTTCTCAAAATGGAAACTGTTTTTTGGTATGGAAAGGGGCCATTTCAGACTCATAGTCAACTGTTTTCCACACATGTCTGTCTTAGACCATGGTGCGTAAGTTCAGAAGAGCCTGATGAAGGCATTTCTTTGATAGGGAATACTTCATTAATATCTGAACCTATTTCCAAATGTGTGTATTCATCGGGTCTCTGATAAGTAATTTTGTAATGCGGTGGATATGAATGACTGAATGTGTTACCATAGTTACTGTTTCATCTGCAGTAGGGTGGCTTAGAACCTGGTCTGTATGTATGGTGGTTGCAGTGTCTGTCACAGGCAGCATGCCTGGGGGACCCCTCTGGCTGTCTTCAGTCTCTAGGAAAGGCTTTCTGGAAATTAACTTGGCCATTTTCATCCATGTCGCCATACCTTTTAGGTAAACTAATCTTTCTGCATCATGAGGAAAAACAGAAACTTAACTCTCTTGTTCAAGGACCCAAGCCTACAAGAGATGTCATCCATGCGTCTGCTTGCTTTTCTTTCACCCTTTTTGCTAATTAAATATGTCTCAGTATTGCAGGCTGAGAAGAAATAGGGGTGTGCTCCAAGTGGCATAGCATGTTTTGAGAGGAGGTGACAATGAGATGGGAAGGGACCTGTAGAAAATTGGGTCAAAAAAATCCTGCTCTTTGGCCTTTGTCCTACAAGGGCAGAATGGTGCTTTGATGGTTTGGGAGTCCCAGAGAAATAGAGGCAGTGACTTCCTTTTCTGTTGAAAACCAGTTAATGGAAATGTTGGTTGTTCTTACATGATGCTTTGGATGTTTGAAGAGGATGTATTCCACAAATGAGCTGTCTTGAATGAACTATAGGCACTTTGGGCTGGCAATGACCACGTTTGGTTATAACTTGATCAAGATGAAATGTGTAGAGAAGGTTGCTGGTGCCTCTCTAGAATTGCTCTTGACTGTATTTACACTTTGTTCTCTGAGTTGGAGCCTCCTCTCCTCACCACAGACAAGTGCTCCTTTGCAACACCTCACCCAATGGCTTAGTAGTTCAAAAGCAAGATTGCCACTAGGAAAGGACAATGGGTGCCATTCTGGCATTCAGCTGAGATGCACTTGGGAGCTTTCCAAACACTTTATACCTATGGGAAGGTATTTGCAACCTGAGGATAGGATGCTCTTCACAATGTTATGTCACAGAGATGATGCACGTAGTCGTGCATTAAAGGAGCAATGTGAGCTAACCTGGAGGCAGAAGGAGCAGCTACGAGGGACATGGCAGAAGCAGGTGCACTGGGAGCTTCCTGTGTTGAAATCATCTGATGGTGATGAGCAGTTGGATACACTGTGCCCAGATGAATAGTCTAGTGTAATGTAGTCAGACTGTGGTTGCAAAAGAAAGTATCTATTTTTTTCTTTTTATTAATTCTGTAGATGTAGTCTAAAGACAGCATTAAATTTGAATGGTGTTCATTGCACTCTTTTTGCTGCAAGCAAAGGCTCAGGCCTGGGGAGAGTTAAAGCAAAGAGAAACAGCTGGTGCTGAAAACAAATTAGGTTACTAATACTTTAATTAGAAGACTTTGACATATGTTAAAGCTATAGAATTGTACAACTGGGAGTACAGTATATAACAGCAAGTATCTGATTGAAGTTTTGCATAATAGGGTGTTTAGTCTCATCAGTTTAAGGCATGAATAGTTTGGATTCTCTTATCAAACACAACTACGTAAAAAAAAAGCCCTATGGAAAATAAAGTTGATTGAATAAAATTATGTCTGGTGTTCAATTTAATGGTTTTTCTGTGGCTATGGTTTGATGTATGTAAATTCATAGGGGAACCCTGAGTACTTAAAAATAAAAACAAACTGATGTTTACAAACATCACAAGTCTCTTGGAATCTCACTTGTAAACATAGAAGCATGTAAGTTCCTGATTAATGAAAAGATTGTGTTTGATCACTTAAGCATGATTACTGTGTGTCTCTGAAATGTTGTATTTAGTTATCTCCATTGTGTTACTTGATTTTTCTCTCCAAATCTCTAAATTGAGAAATTACTACATTAGTGTTTTGGATTAGGACTGGAGTTGTTACAGCTGTGTTTCAGTAGGGAAAATGAGAGGAATTGTAAGTTTTGGTTACTTTGCATGCAGATCTGAATTTTCTTTGGCTTCAGAAGTAATAATATATATTAACTTTCAAATCTTTTTATACTGTGTGGGTTTTTTTCTCTGGTTTTGCTGGTCCTTTATAATTTTTATTTTAAAAACTATCTTTCAGAGGTTTGATCAGAGTTAGGGTTATTTGGTAGTGAAGCCTTTTTTCTTTTTTTGATAAGAATAATAGTCTTACCATGTGGTGTCTGTCCAGTTACTGGAATTCTGTAAGTAACAAGATAAACTTACATACTGCCATTTAGAAGCACTAACTAGATTCTGAAACAAAGAGTTTATTTTCGAGGTAGGTGTAGAGGTAGGTAATTGAATATCTGAACCTTCCAGGCTATTAGGAACATCTGTTTCTAAATTGTTGAGTGGATGTGTTGTTTTGTTAGGGTTGATAGTTAGCTGATATTTAAATAACTAAGCAGTGTGGACAGCACTAATGGTACTTTGGCAGAACTAAGCCTCATTCAGGCTCAGATTCCACACTTACCTGAGTGTGTATATATATGTATACACACACGCACACACATTTGTGTTGCCTTTAGTAGGCATCATATGAACCCCTCAGTATATGTGGTAGACACGTACATTTCCAGTGTACCTGTTATTAAGTATGTTTGTATCTCTAATGTGACTTCAGAAGATGACAGGGCAGGAAAGGCATCCAAAAAGGGAATATCATTACCCGTGAAACAATCCTTCAGCTGTTGTGCTTTTGTCACCTGTTTTGGAAGAGGAATAGCGTTCTGCACTCGACAGAGAATCTTTATTCCTTTAAAAAAGGTGTTCTGTTTCTAGGCAGAATATAATGAGCCCAGAAGTGATAGTAAACTTAGAAAAAGCAACTCTGGATGGATGTTTGCTATAGGATGGCTTTCCCTAGCAGTCTTTGGCTTGTGTTTGCCTGAGGAGCACTGCCATGCAATCAGCCGGCAGAGGGTAGTATGTTCATGGAGACATGGTGTTGTCCGAGTCTTGTCACAGATGTAGGTAACAAAAACTGCTGAGTATCAGACAAACTGTCTTGGTTCAGTGGTCTTTTGAAGCCATCTGATACCTCACTAAACACACCAGAGATGAGTTGCTGAGATGTAATGACTATCTGAAAGTCTGAATTAGCTGGGAGGTGACTTTTGACAAAAACTTCTGGGAAAAAACTTGTTGGAAGTAGAGATTGACTGGGGACCTGGGTAATGACTGTGGTTATGATACTCCTGTTCTATAACAAATGAAATAAATATTGATTCTGATAAGTCTCATCTGCCTAACTTTATTTTTCTCATTTCCTCTCAGTGTTGGACTTTGCCTTGCCAGCCTGCCATTGCCATGGGTATACCACTCTTCGTACTCGCCGGTCTCCTTGTGCATTGTGTGTTCTTGGTCTCCATTTTTGACATCTACTTCACCTCTCCTCTGGTTCATGGTATGACTCCTCAGCAGACTCTGCTACCGCCTCCGGCAAAACGTCTCGTACTCTTTGTTGCTGATGGTCTGCGGGCAGATTCACTGTATGAACTGAGTAGCAACAATACACCCCGAGCACCTTACTTGCGGTAAGTCTATACAAAACCGCTTCTGATCCGGGAGATTTTACTTCTAGAGGTAACTCTGTGTAATGTTGAAAAGAGAACAAGAGAAACAATGTCAACTGTGGGGGCTTGGTACTGCCTTTGCTCTGCCTTTCAAGTGACAAACTTTTCAGGGTGTAAACTCTGCAGAAATGCATGAATTTGAGTTGGTATCTCCTGTTGTCAGTAAAGCTGCTAAACCATGAACAGAGTAGATTGAGTCAATATTGTCCTCAGAAAACTACAGCTAGCCAGTAATTGAGAGGAGTGAGAACTTTCTCCCTTCACGTCAGCGTGGTATCAGTTCTGAAGCCTAACAGAATCATTGCTTTCAACTGTTTCCTGGATGTTCAGTTTAGGAGTAGCAGTTCATTAATGTGCTTGTCTTCAATTCTAAACTACAGATTAAGATTTTTAAGGAATGATTAGAAAAGATGGCCTAAATGGACCTAACAGCAGGCTGCCACTTCCTATTTGTTCCACCCTTCCTGCGTGCATGACCCTGCTGCCTCCCTTGTGCTTTCTAGTATGTGTCTGATTGCTTAACGGAATGATTTGGTTTAAGATTGTGCAAAATTAATCCTGCCAAAAAAGGGTGTTAAAAGTCATATATTGGAGTGCTTAAAACTAATTTTCACAAGCCTTTTGTGTTTCCTTATATCAAGATAATTATTTATTAGACTAAAAAAAGTAGACAGTATTAAATAAGACTACTTTTGTGTAACAGCACTGATCTGACTTGAATATCAGAGCAAACTCAAATAATCATCTGAAGCTGCTAGGACATTTGCAGTCTGCTACAGAAATCTGAGGAGCTCTTGCCAGTTTATGTGGGATTACTTGTACCTGCTTCTCCTGCTGTTAGTGTTTTTGTAAGGTGCCACATCAGCGTGAGGTTCTTCTATGTTGTCTTTTAGCAGTGGACTTAGCACTTCTTCCAGATCAGTTTCTTCTCTTCCCAGTAAAACTGTTGGTTTTTTTGCACCATCAACAACATGTGAATGCGATAATGGCCCCATCACTGGGAGCTGTGGTGGATAGTGGCTAGGAAAGTGTTATAATGGACGTCTTTGCCATTAAAAAGTAATTTGAGTTTTTTGGTTTAAGCCATTCAGCATTATCATGCCTATCTAGAAATAAAAGGTTAAACCGTGTAGTAGTTTGTCCAGTGTTCGGAAGTTTGCACTTTTGCTGTCTCTGCTTTACCTTCCTTGTGGAGTTACAGACTTTCTATTTAAAAATCTGTGGAAGTAAAACATTTTCACCTGTGCTGACAGTACATGAGGGAATGGAGGGGAAGAACTGCCTTATAACAAGCAAAGGTGTTGGTAGGTCACTGAGTGGAATAAAATGGCAACAGAGTTTTGAAGTGCCATCTGTATTTCTCTCGTTCTCTGTGTGTATAAATACATACCTGTGTGTGCACGGGTATATGAGAGATGATGAAAAGAGAAAACATGTGGCATGTTGTGCCTTCTGAAAGGTGGGGGGCCAGGCTGTCCGGGCATACCTTCGGTTCTATTACTACAAACTTTGAAGCAAGAGGGTCACTGTTTTGTCACTGAGCCTTTGAGCTACACAGCTTCCCCTAAGTTACCCTTGTAAACAGGTCAACAAGGTCAGATGTTAGTTGCTGTTTCCTTTTATATTCTGCCAATTATTGCTGCCTGAGCTTTCCTTTTTCACCCAAAGTATATGCAATTTAATACAAAGTTCACTTTTTTTGCCCTTGCATTCTTAAGTGTCAAGTGTTCAATCCCTTTTCAGCTTTATAATAGCAGGCAAGGTAACAGCCAGATTATTGGTCTCATCCAGGTGGAGCAGTTTGGGAACTACTGCCGTGTTAATGAGGAAAGATTATCTTTAAATGAGTGAGAACCATTCTTGTAGCAATATGCTATAAACAGAAGCAAAACTTTAGTAGGCACATAAAATTAATAATATCCATTAGGCCTGGAGCAAATTGCTGGCCAAGTACCTAGTCTTTTCTCTTACAAATATTATGGAAAAATCTGGTTTTTAGCAGTGTTGTGATAGCTGTGAGGGACAGTACATAATCTGAATTGCTGTGGTGATGGTGAGGATTTTGGGGAAAGATGTTTTCTTCCTTGCCTGTCATGTCACTGACATCATCTACCTGGACTTGTGCAAAGCTTTTGACACAGTCCCACATGACATCCTTGTCTCTAAGTTGGAGGGACATGGATTTGACAGAAGGACCACTTGCTGGATAAGGAACTGGCGAGATGGCCGCACTCAGAGTTGTGGTCAATGGCTCAATGTCCAAGTGGAGACTGGTGACAAGTGGTGTTCCACTTGTCCACAGGGGTCAGTACTGGGACCGGTGTTGTTTAACATCTTTGTGGGAGACATGGACAGTGGAATGGAGTGCACCCTCAGCAAGTTTGCTGATGACACCAAGCTGTGTGGTGTGGTGGACACGCTGGAGGGAAGGGATGCCATCCAGAGGGACCTTGACAGGCTTGAGAGGTGGGCCAATGCCAACCTCATGAAATTTAACAAGGCCAAGTGCAAGGGCCTGCACGTGGGTCGAGGCAATCCCAAGCACAAATACAGGCTGGGCGGAGAGTGGATAGAGAGCACCCCTGAGGAGAAAGACTTGGGGGTATTGGTGGATGAGAAGCTGAACACAAGCCGGCAGTGTGTGCTTGCAGCCCAGAAAGCAAACCGTGTCCTGGGCTGCATCAGAAGAAGTATTAGCAGCAGATCAAAGGAGGTGATTCTCCCCCTCTACTCTGCTCTCGTGAGACCCCACCTTGAGTACTGTGTTCAGATGTGGGGCCCCCAACATAAAAAAGACATGGACCTGTTGGAGAGAGTCCAGAGGAGAGCCATGAAATTAATCAGAGGGCTGGAGCACCTCCCCTATGAGGACAGGCTGAAAGAGTTGGGGTTGTTCAGCCTGGAACTGAGAGAGAAGGCTCCGATGAGACTTAATAGCAGCCTTCCAGTACCGGAAGGGGGCTACAGGAGAGATGGGGAGGCACTCTTTATCAGGGAGTGCAGTAATAGGACAAGGGGTAACGGGTATAAGCTGGAAAAGGGTAAATTTAGACTAGACATTAGGAAGAAGTTTTTCACTGTGAGGGTGAGGCACTGGCACAGGTTGCCCAGAGAAGCTGTGGATGCCCCATCCCTGGAGGTGTTCAAGGCCAGGCTGGATGAGGCTTTGAGTAACCTGGGCTAGTGGGAGGTGTCCCTGCCCATGGCAGGGGGGTTGGAACTGGATAATCTTTAAGGTCCTTTCCAACCCAAACCATTCTATGATTCTGTGATTGTATGTTTCAGCTCTATTACTATATCTTATTCATATTTGTCATTGTTATTATGGGTAGCTAATGTTTATACTGTCAAGGAAATTATTTTTTTAATGGCTCTTCTAAGTAAAAGGCTTTGAAATAATTCAAAATAGCTAAATTAATTTTGAACAGGTAAATGACAATACCTGGCTATATTTTTTCTGCCTGTATTATTGTACACTTCAGATCCTGTGATACAGCCCCACAAAAGCAAATGTAAAGAACTACTTTCCAATTCAATACAAATAGAATTCTAATTAAAACAGTTTTCTACCTGTTGTGACAATGAAGTGTGAGGAAGGCCAAAAGTGTTTTATTTTTGTCTTAAATCTTCCACTAATGCTAGTGCAATACATTTTGATCAGTCTCCAGTGAGAATAAATTAGAAACCACTTCAACTAATACTTAAATTCTTTTCTCAAATTAGTACTTTTTTTCAACACAAGTTGCCTTAAAACCTGGCTGAGGTGAGAGCTAGGGATAACTTGTCAGAGTCCTGTATGACCTTTTACATTTTTCACAGCAATATTTGGGTTAGTCCAAATAGTCCTGTAAGCTTTCGAGTAGGCCTGAGAATGTGAGGTCTAAGATGAGTTTAAAAAAAAAAAATAAAACAATAAAACACAAAAAGCAAACTGTGAATCCTGCAAGCTTAGAGTGGAGCCTGAAATTTTAGGTTGTGATTTGATTCTTACTTCATTAGTGAGAAATACATTTAGAGCTGAGTGTGTGAATCTTGCATTTAACAGTTGTATAAAATCTCTGTTAAAAAGAAAGTTACAAAGCATGTATTTAGCATCTACTTGGGCTAAAACACATCTGATAGGAATTTAGCAAATTTTGTACTTTATATTATGAACAACAAAAATAAAAATTCCTGGGAGATTTGACTCTTACATTTTGCAGAAGATTTTGCTGCTTTTTTTCTAAACATTAGTATGTTATGTCGTGGTGTGTTTTGTTTTATTTCTTTCTCCCCTTGTTCTTGACAGTGGGCAGTGACTCTTTCTCTTCTTCCAGAAGATGGAGACAAGAAAACAGCATATGCTAATACCCGCTGCTTGCTCTTTGACAGGCTCCAGCTGTTCTTACCTTCAGCAAAGAGTAGTTTATGAGGCTGTTTCTTACACTGGGGCTTTGTCCTCCATTTTCTTTGCTTTTCATCTGTTATAACAGGGATGTGCATAATCCCTAGACAATGGAGGTATTTCTGTATATGTGGTGAGAAGGTATTCTCCTTCGCTTTGGTGTAATTACAAGAGATACAAGGTTTACTTAAATTTTCTCCATGCTGCTGAAATGATTTGCACCTTAGTTTATTTGGTTTTTGAATTCACTTGATGCTGGCTTTCAATATTCAGCACAGATAAAGGCAGACGTGGTCACAAGAACTAATTATAGTTGAGCATATTTAATGAGTGAGATAAGATTGAACTAGACAACTTCAAGATAAATGGAATGAACACAGAAAAGTAACACCAGGCAGAAAGAATCTGTTAGGGGAAAAAAAGTAAGCTACAGCAGAAAATATCAGAAAAATATAGTATGTTAATTCTAAGTGTATTGCAACACCAGCTAAACTCATCTGTTTGCAGTGCTGATGGGCCACAATAGTGATGGTCTCTGTGGGGTGTTAGAATATAGAACTACTTGCAGCTTAATGTCCTGCTTGTTTCACTGTGCAGCAGGTGGTAGGGAAAATCTATTTTAGTCTTTTTTTTTTCCTGCATTTCCTGCCTCACCTCTACCTGTCACTCCTTTTTACTTGCAATTCATTGTACTTTCAAGAAGTCATAAGCATTAACTGCCTTGTATCCTGTTTTCAGGGGTATTCTAGAGAATAATGGCAGCTGGGGAGTCTCTCACACGCGGGTCCCAACAGAATCCAGGCCAGGGCACGTTGCGCTTATTGCTGGATTTTATGAAGATGTCAGTGCAGTTGCTAAAGGTATGCCAGTCGTAAAGCTTTGAACACTGTCCTCCAAAATAAGGTGTTTCAGTGATGTGCTAAGCTTCTAGAAGATTATTGATAAATAACTGCATAGTGGTTTGTATACTGAGATTATATGGAAAAGAATTATTTTGTGAGGATTTCCCACTCTTAATATTGATAGCTATGAAAATAGCTTACAAAAATTAATAGTTTGTAACGTGGTAAAATTCAGCACCCTGAATCTAAAATCAGAAGTGTCCTATAGAGTGACCTCTTAATGTAACAGTTTTAAATTATCATTTGGGATGTAATGGGAGATGGCTAAGTAGATGTTGCAAACAAGAAGTGAACTGCAGCATCTAGCTGAACCACTGATAGGTTGAGTGGGAGAATCTGTAGCACAATAAAGCGAAAACCCCAATTATGTGTTTTATCCAGAGCTAGCTGTACTGCGTGCTTGGTGGTTATTAATGTGCGACAACTTCTTATTACTGGTCTTTTGTGTGGTTTTCTGCCTTCCCCCAAACTTCCTGGCCTGACCACTTGTAATGTTGTATATTGGTTCTGGACAGGGGAGGTAAGAGGAATTACTCGGTCTTGTCCATACTCTTAGTCAAAAGGTTTTTCCTTCTGACGTCTGATAAAAATGCAGTACTGGCAGAATTTGCCATTAAGAGCATCTCTCTATATTTCTGTCAACTGCCTTGTCATGAAACAGAAGATCTTGAAGATTTTGTTGTGATGAGGTGGAACATAACTGCTGAAAATATGATATATGAGTGTGCAATTTATTGCCTAAATTGCCAAAAGCTGAGTTCAGACAACAGGGGATTTAGAATTCAGGAGAATTTTATCTGTTTAGAAGGTAAACCAGCTACGCGTTTTGTCTGTTTGAATCCCTACATAATGAGATTGGCTTAGGTTTTCAGCTCACTTCTTAATGAATGGGGGACTGATGGCAAATAGAACTACAGTGGAAGTAAACCTGAGACTCGCAAAGTGGAGTTCATTGTGAAATAAGGGAAACTTAAAAAAATATATTTTGTATGGTCTATCAATCTTAGCAGTCAATTAGATCTTCTGGCAATCCCATTTAAATACAGATATATTTGTTTAACAGGATGGAAGGAGAATCCAGTGGAATTTGACTCTGTTTTCAATGAAAGTAAATACACTTGGAGCTGGGGAAGCCCAGATATTTTGCCAATGTTTGCAAAAGGTAAGGTTGCATTTTGTGCATCTTTAACACATAGTGATCAGGTAGTAAAATACAGATATTTGCAATTTTTGAGTTAGAGAAGAAGGCGAATGAGGGATTTCCACTTTGTATATTTGTGTATACCCTATTTCTAGTTTGTGAATTCAAGACTAGGTGGAGAGAAAGAAGCAAGCTTTTAAAGAAGATATCCCTATTTATTGCTCATCCTTTTAAAAGGGCCTTACCTAATTCTATCAGCATACTAAAGGAAGCACACCCTTAGTTAAAAGGACCTAATATTTTTTCTTTTGTTGAGGTTTAAAGCTTTTGTTTGCAAGCCTGCAGCTGGGTGTTTTCTTCCTCTGCATGTGGCTCCTGGTGAGCCAGGTATTAGAACTGCAGCCATGGTTTTTTGAGTGTCTGAGTTGGAGAAGTAGCTTATTGTGGGTTGTCCTGCTTCTATTCCAGAGCAATAAAGGGAAGAACTAGGTGCAAGCTGGAGCTATCTAGTGCTATTCCTGGAGCTGAGGTCTCTTCCCCATGGCGTGCGCTGTGTTTAAAGTTTTGTCAGACCAGTGGTCTTTGAGCATGCAGAGGTTGCTGAGCAACACTTCAAACATTTAAGGGGTCTCCAAGTTTAATTTTGTTTTGTTGTTGGAAGAAGGAGGGCATATACAACCTTTCTTATCTCAGACTAAAGCAGACTAAAGTGAAAAGGGGGCAATCTAGGGGCATATGCTGCTGTTCTGTTCTAGGTATTGGCATTGACAAATCAGAAAAATGTGATAGGCAGGATAGGAGTAGAATCTGATGTTGGTTTAGAAAAAGTGTACATCATGTTTCTCATGATGATTCTTGAACTTTCTCTGAACTCCAGTCTCTTCTCTCTCTCCTCCTGATATTTGCTCCTCACCCCCATGCCTCTTTTCTGTTCTTTGCTTGCTTCTCATAAGTTTATGGTAAGCTGTAAAAACATCTCCTGATAATTTCCTGTGACCTTAGATTACATTTTGTACTTGGGAATATTGTGGTGGTGGTTGGGGAGAGGGGAATTGTAGTACACTGCCCTTGCACAGATTACTTACATATTTTGATATACGTTCTTGGGAAAATATTTGGGGAGTTCAAGAATTTCCCAGAGCTGTGTCTTTCTGATAGTTTTGAGTAAGAAGATAAGCAGAGGACTTGAAAGCAGCTTTGATGTTGTCTGGAGGGATGTGCAAGGGTCATACCATACCGTTGCTGTGTCTCTCAATATGGCTAGTTCTGAATGGCATCAACAGTGGAGCTTCCTTTTTATAATGGGAGGGAAATCCCCCAAATTGAGAAAGGTATACTGCAGCACTGTATCTGAGAAGTAGCTGCTGTATGGGAAAATGAATCATAATCTACCTTTTGATCATGAAAAACTAACTTATCTTAGCAGAGAAAGGTATTTCCTCTTCTTCCAAAGCGGGAAAGTTTTATAATATAGAAAGGATTTTGTAATACAGCTTCCAAAAAAGGAAAAGCTTTATGATACAGAAGAGGACAGAATCAAGTGTTTGCTCTTTGACTTTACTTTCACAAAAAAAAGCTAAAAAGGAGGTAGAGGAGCATAGCTTAATTTTTCTCCCTCTTTCCATGTTGCAAATTAGTGAGGTCACAGGACTCTTCTTGTATTTTATCATGCCAAAATGTTCAGAATTTTATTAACTGTTTCACTGCTTTCATTGGATGATGCATAAACATTATATAACACTTGCTGGTTTTTGGGAAGGAGAGAAAAATTCTTTGTTTCCTGTCATTGTCTGTGTTCTTCAGGTTCTTTTTGTGTCATAAATATTTCAATGAAATGGTTGACAATTCTATAGAGAAGGTAAATAAAACGCTAATGGATCTCTTTGAATATCAAAATAGATATGCATGAAATCCAAATTTGTCAAAGCCTCAGTGGCTGTGTGATTAGTGGTTTAGTCTGAGAAAATGTCTGAAGTACCTTTGGGGCTGGTGTGCAATTTACTTACATTTCAAGCAGTATTGAAAAGTGTTAGTTTCTAACAGTTAAACTTAAGCTGCACAAATTCAGTGTGCTAATTTTAACCTTATTTTCTATGCTATTTTTAGATTATGACCTTGAAATTATCTGAAAATAATGTACTTTGAAAATGCATATGTTATGTCCAGAATGCTCTTTAAAATTGAGTTTTTCTTCTAGACTTGCCAGAATTTGAGGTTTTATTTGAACAGCCCGATCATGTACTGTTTTGTCATGGATCTATGTTGGAGTATGATCCAGAGTATTAAATGCCACACTGACAAAGAAGCTGAGGCTGTTGCTTCTGTTAAGTGAAGCAGATACAGTCCTTTGTACCCAGATTGCCTTTTGTTCCACAGGTTCCCATTCTCAGAAACTAGCAGCAAGGCTAGGGTCATTGTTTAGCTCAACTGTGAAGAAGGGTATCATCAAGACCACGGGGACAACTGAGACAAATCTTTGTCAGGCTTATTGTGGACAGGTGGACCTCTCTATCTCCTTTCCTAGTTCCTTGTTCCTACAGGGCACCAAGAGGAATCCAGAATTTCTCTCATTCCCTCACCTGGCTGTGTTTGATGATAGCTTTCTGATGCCCACGCTCTGTCAGCTCAGTGTCTAACTGTCCTCGTGCCTTTGTTCTTTTTTTTTTCTCCTCTTTTGTGCCTGCAAAATTTGCTAGCCTAAGTCTCCTGCTGGCTGGATTCTGACCTATGAAAGGCTTGTCAGAGACAGGACCTGCCCTGCCAGCAGAGTGAGAGCTTTGCTTTCTGCAGAATTTAAGTCTTATTGTAAGAGGGTGATAACTTGATCCCTGATCATAATATTTGAATATTGATGCTGAGGGCAAGATGATGTGTCAGAACAGTCTGCAATAGGAATAGGTGATATCTGATGTGGGAGTTTGTGGCACCTCCAGTTACTTCCATTAGTGTAATGGCAGCATCAAACCCTGTAGAGCTCTGTGCTCACTTCTAAAGGTTGTTTTCATCCCTGGCTTCCTTCTACTTCTCTGTTGCGTCTTTCCTTACTCATCCTCAGACTTAGAGATTAAGTACTGGGCATACTATTGCCTCTCAAATGACTGAAATAAAATAATTTTTTATAACATTTTAATAGAATCATAGAATGGCCTGGGTTGAAAAGGACCTTAAAGATCATCTAGTGTCAACACCCCTGCTGTGGGCAGGGTTGCCAACCACTAGAGCAGGCTGCCCAGGGCCCCATCCAGCCTGGTCTTGAACACCTCCAGAGATGGGGCATCCACAGCTTCTCTGGGCAAAAGGAAAAACTAGCTAGCAGATGATGGTTTTGATCCATCAACCTCTGGGTTATGGGGCCAGCATGCTTCCACTGCGCCACTCTGCTGCTAGGGTTTCTTATTTTTTCAAAAAAATCAATTATTTTACAAGCTGTGCAGGCACTCCAAAACTTCCCTAGTATGGCTTTATTTTGCCATTGTTTCTCCTTATTGCAATGCAGGGTTGGTTTTTTGTTTTTGTTTTTGTTTTTTTCCCCTTTGGTAGGAATTAGAAATGTCTAAGTAGTGGATGTATTCCGTTGGCCAGTCTGCAAACTGCATGCTCTCATTTGGCGGCTTTAGTGTGACACCTCTCAAAGACAGGTCTTCTCAGGTTTGCTGTGACACTGTGAAAAAACACACTAGCCTCTTAGACCATCAGTCATCCTGACAGTAATGGCCAGGGCTTATTTCTTCTTTTGAACTCATTTACCCACCAATTGTAACTCCTTAATTCACTTTTTAATGCCTGGGAGTGTTTTCTTCCTTTTCTTCAGACTGTGAGAACTGCAGTGAGTGTTCTGGGTTATAAGTGGTAGTAATGTCTCCTGGGGTGCTGGGGGGAGCTGCAGCAGAAAATCTGTGCCAGCTTTCATCTTCCTGGCTTGAAATACCTGCATCCCTTGTGTGAGTTTGGACATAATCTTGGTTAAACAGCTCCCTCATACTGGGATGTTAGTTCATTCACAAGCCTGGAAGCTCAGAAAACTGCATTATATAGTTCTGAAATCCAGCAAATTGGTTATATTCTCTCTGGTCATCAAGTGATAGAGGAACATTTTCCCTCTGGGAGTTTACGTAGTCACGGTAGAAATAGCATCCCCAAGCTGTAACAGCACAGCAATTGACTGAATTATTTCATTAAACCTCAGCTAACCTCAGATCTTTCCAGGACTTCAGAAGTTTACTTTCTTCTAGGTCTTCATCTTTTTTTCCCCAGTTTCTCTGCTTTGCTCTCCTGACAGTGAGTACAGAATGAAATTGCCTTGTCCAGATGCTGTGTTTTCGCATCAGTGGCCTTCATGTTGTACTTTATGCCTGAACATAGTGCAGTTTATATTTTGAATCCATTATAGTTTATATTTTGAACCCATGTTTTAACAATGCACATTTTGAATATTATCTTTCTGAAGTTTTCCACTTGGCTTTCAATACTGCGTTGTCTCCTAGAATCAATGTACAGTAACTAAGTTGCATCCCTCCTGTTGCCTTCCTTATATATGATTTATGATGTTTTCCTGTGTAAAAGGCCACACTGATAGGGCATTGTCTTGCGTGATTCAGCTTAACAACCAAAAGCTAAGTACATTTTCTTAAACAAAAAACCCTGCCAATACCTGTGTTCAGACAAGGCTCTTAATGTTTAGCTTCACTGAGAAACTTCTAACAAAGGAAATTCCTTGTTTCAAAACCAAATTATGTTTAATTTGCTTTAACTGGGATTTGTTCTATTCCTATCTGCTTTTCCATACTTTATTTCCTCACCTGAGCGTACTAGATAAAATTGTTCCTCATTCCTCTGAGGTGCTGATAAGCTGAGTTAAAATAGTATCCAAACTTCAAAAAACCAGAAATGATGGAAAAGTTTAAAATAAGGAGAAAACTTTTTGGGCTTCTCTCAGGATTGAAATTCTTGATAGGTTTCTGCTCCTATGTATTAATATTTGCGTATTTTTGATTATGAGAAAAGGAGAGAAAATTTTCTCTGTCTCCTATTCAATGTATATTGGTTTTGCAGGTGCTACTGGAGATCATGTTTATACATTTTGTTACACAGCAGAAAGTGAAGACTTTGGAGCACAAGATGCAGCCAAACTTGACACATGGGTTTTTGATCATGTTAAGGTGAGCAGAGAATCTTCTTTATGCTACCTCTGTATGAAAAGCACAGGTGGAGGTTAACTTTGTCATAGAACATGTTAAGTTTATCATGGAAGTAGAAATTAAGAAATTTCTGAGATATCTGTCACTTAGGGCCGTAAGTAAAATTGCTTGAATCAATTATCATTAGTGTAGTGGAAGCGTAGAGGAAGTAGTTGTCATTCAATGCTAATAAAATGACACTAATGAAAGTACCCTTTAAAAACATTCTTTGCTTTTCTTTGTCTTAAATTTGCATTTAATCTGAAAATAATTTTAGAGTACTACAGACCCTTTAAAATCTCAAATATGTTTAATTAAGGATCTTATAACAAGTATTGTGACATTGCAGAAATTCTAAGTTTTCATTATGGGAAAGAAAAGAACAATATTATTGACTTAATTTTTGTCAGGCTTGTACCCACTGTAATTATACAGTGTGGCTTGTCCTATGCACGTAGCCGGCTCCTGATTTATCTACTGTGGTGCATGCTAGGCTGTGGCTGCCAGAGCAGTCATAGTTTGTTTGGGGCTGTGGGGGAGAGACAGTTTAGGCCCTGAAGCAGTACAGTTCTCCCATGTGGTGCTCTGCTCAGCTGACTTGGATCAGTGCTGGTTCATGACTGTTGTTTTCTGTGACGTTGTCACCGTAAGTATCAGTCCAAGGCACATAGTTTCTGATTTTTCTTTAATTCCTATATTCATACTATTCTGTGCTAACACACTTGTCCTGGATTAAGAAATGCTGATAGTGGGTATTGGTGTATAAATATCCATATCAGTGGAGCAACTTTCTGGATCTCATAACAATGTTAATGGAAGTTAAGATTTAATAAAACTTTTTCCACAAGAACCCTGGGCTGTATGCGTTAACATTAGCTAAGTAGCATAAATAAAATCAAACCAAAAATAAAACCAGATAAATTAATAAACCAAATCAACGTTTATATTGGGCAGCCAAGGGTGGGGTCTGCTTTAAACAGTGACATAGGGTAGAAAAGTTTGCTAATCTTCAAAGGAAGTGATTTTCTGAGTTTGTGGATTGAAAGATGTTTTTTCTAGCTGCTGTGCTCTCCCTGAATGTGCACTTGTACCAGGTTGCATGTTGTAATGCGTATGAATAATACAAATCAAATTAGGCTGTCGGTTACACTTGAATAGCTGTTGTCTTCAAGTTGCACCTGGCTGTCATTTGGAGCTGCATAGGTATGTGATGGTGGTACTACCTTTCGTTTGCTTCAAAACACCTAATGGCATTTCTTCTTTCAAGCTATAATGATGTGTTTAATGTATATGTCATTACTGATTACTTTTTCCTTGGAAACAGCACCATTATTTTAAAGACTTCTTTTGCCTATCTAAATTTCATACTGTGAATGGATAGGACTTGATTGACTGGCATAAAACACTCATTCCATTAATCATCTCTTAAATTACACATCAGTGATTGCTTCAGAAGCATGAAACTCAAGGCTGATTGAAACTGGGGTCACTCAGCTATTATAACTCCAACAACTCTGAGCTATGTTGGTGAGATTATATATAAAGTAACAATGAACGTTTGCTGAAATCTAAATTCTGCTTTGCATACATTTTTTTCTTTCCTTTGAGTTTTATCTCACATATTTAATAAGACATTATTTAACTCTGTGGTGGTCAAGGTGGTCCCTGGATTTCTGCCTCTTTAGGAGATAAAAGACACTAACGTGTACTCCCTGTCTACTGTGTAGTCAGCAGGTCCCGAGCATCATGAAGGCCTCTTGTGGCTTCCTCTGCCCCGAAAAAGGTGGAGATAAAATGTTTGGGTTACTAGAGCTGGCACCCTGAAATTGCTTGTTCTTTTAAAAAGCACTGACTAACAATAACTCTGTTGGTCAGGAGATGTGAAACTCTGTCTAGTTTTTGTTTGTATGGATCAGAAGCACTTTGCTTAAATCATGAATGGAAGAAAAAATGTATGGTGCTTTATAGTTCTTGTAATGTCTGCTTGTGGTACAAGGTAATCTTAGCCCTTTTTTGGGACAGAGAACATCGAGTATAGACCACACTGGGTGGGGTTTTTGTCTGCAGCTGGTTTAAAACTCAGTAATTTTAATATGTGGTCATAGTTTGGGAGTGGCTTGGCTTGGAGATGCAGATGGGTATGGAGTTGATTGATAGTGGGTTTTTTTTGTTTTAGTTGGTTGGATTTTTTTTTTTTAGAAGCCTTCGAAATAATTAAGGGACTGAGTGCAATTTAATGTGATGTGGCTCAATGATTCTCAGCTAAATAATCTTTACCTAGATCATAGTTTGAGTCTGTGCTAAAGTAAAATTAGGGAGAAAAGTACTGGGAGTCTAGGTTAACTAACGGGAAAAAAACAGGTATTTTTCATGAATTTCTGATTTTTTTAAAAAGTATTTTGTGAAAAACTGTTTTATAAGATTGAGTGCTATTTTTTAGGGTAAAATGATTAAAATTCCAGGAACTCAATCCGTCTTGGAGATGAGTCCCAGTAATGGTCTAACTACAATTTATTATGACCACAGGGTAGGATGTGCTCAAGATATTCAGTTGATGTCTTCTGACTTAAATGAACATGTAGGTGCAGATGGCAAGCTTTTTTTTTTTTTTACCCCCACTTTCATTTTCTCATTTTGAACATTGTACTTCATTCTTCTTTTGGCCCCTTTCTTGCTGGGAGAAGGCCAGACCAACCCTTCAGACTGTCCCTTTTGTGCAGGGTCAGGGCCAGAGTCTGGAACTGAATGATGTTAAGCTTTAAGGCTCTGCAGACGGTGCCATGACCTGATGTTGATTTTGCCAGTGGGTTTCGATACAGATAGCTCTGCTCTAACTAGCAGTACAATGGTTGAATGATTTATTTTAAATGTGTAGGAGTCTTATCCTATGCTCAACTGATAAAAACCTGGTGTATATATATGTTTATCCTGCATTTGTGCCTTTATTTTACATCTAAAAAGTGACATAACTATTTAAACTGTTGTATGAGCATAAATCAGTTATGAGAATGTTTTAATGGGAAACTTACTGCTGATCTGCTTAATTGCATATCAGTTGTAGCCAGGGCATTATTTGTTGTTAGGTGCCAGAAAACCGCAGAAAAGTTGCCATAATCTTGGAAAAAGGAGGTTGGAAGAAGGTGTAGTGGTCATTGAATCCAACTCCCTCCTTGAAGGAGGTTCAGTTAGAGAAGGCTGCCCAGGCCTTAGCCAGTCAAGTTTTGAGCATCTTCAAGGGCAGAAATTCAACAACTTCTTGAGCACCTACCTGTTACAATATTTAGCTACAGTTATGGTTTAAAAAATAAAAAGTCTCTTTATCTTATTGGAGTTTCTTGTATTTCAAATTGTGCGTTTTCCCTTGTTCTGTCACCAAGGCTCTCTGAGCAGTCTGGCTCAATCCTGTCTTCACTCTCCCAGTAAACAGTTCTAGACAGCAGGGAGGTGTCTCCTTAGCTGCCTTTTCTTGAGAATGGAGAAACTGAGTTCTCCCAGCTTCTTGGTTGTTTACTCCCATCCCTGTAAATTCTTGGTGGCATTCGGCTTAAATGTACAAGGGAGGTAATATTGCTGAATAGAGTAAATGAAAGGGAAACAGAAAAATTTGAGACAGAAAGATATAGTTAATATATAACAGTGGCTTGGAAACTGGTGTTGAGTGCCAGTAAGTCTCAAGTTTTGTGAATACTGAGTACTGAAAAGGCCTTTAGCAGGCTACAAGGGCATACAAGAATAGTGGTGGGTGAAAAGTTCAGCAACCTCCAGAGCAAAGTGAAATGGTTTTTGCCCCTACTGTTTGGTGTCTTGCTTACCAACTCCCCACCTTTACCAGCCTAAGATAGCTCTTTGTGGTGAACTTCCTACTTGTTTTTTGTCAGTAAACCATAAAAAAAAAAATTCCATGGGATCAATTTTGCTATTTGCTCTGGGAAAAGATGCCACATCTTAGGTTACATTCATCTTCCTTTTGTCGTCTAGTTCTTAATTAGCCACAGGTTGGGCAAGCTCTTCTGGCTGCTGCTGCTCTGAGCTGGCTGGGGAAGTGGGGTGGATTTGGTGTATATCATGGGGACTGCTCTGGTGGGAGAAGAGAAGGCCTTTCCTTCCTCACAATGGTTTCTTTTGCTTAATCAGTCCATGACAGAAAAATACCTGCCTTCTAATATTGATCTACAGTTTAGGATTTAATTTTGAGAGTTTCCTGTTTGTCTGTTTTGATGTATTGTTTCCTTTTATTTAATTAAAAATAAGGAAACAGAATTATACTGTATCTTGCAAGTTACTGATGTGCTCTGGAAGGCTGCTTCAGTCTCTGGTCAGATATGTGCAGGTGGATGGACCCCTGTGGGAAATGGAGATTTCCATAAAAATAATTATATTGCTATTGAATGTGATCAGATTTTGTTCTTGTATCTTTATTTCAACTATCTCTGGACTTTGATCATTATTTTGTTTGGACAAGAGCTGAAGTTGAGAGTGTGCAAATATTAGTCCATGTGGCTTGTGTATATTCAAAGAGGGGAAAAAAATGTAGAGTTGCGTACTGCCATGGGTTCCTGACACAGCCTAGTATGATACCCTTGCTGCCAGTTTGATCTTTCTCTGTGTATAACGAGTTTCATTTACACATGGTGTGAGCTTTAGTTTTTAGGAGCTCCACCAGTAGCACAGGCGTGTAGTGGACTGCTCTGTCCTTTGGTGGCAGAAATGGTTCACTGGCTCTACCAGCGTTTTCCCTGGGCTCTTGTGTGAAATTTGAAGACACTTTCCTATATATTAGTGTACCGAGAGGGTCCCTGGATGCTCTTTGAACTAAAATCCTATCCAACTTTCTTTCCTTGGGCGGTGCTGTTTCTAGAGAGATCATATTGGAATAGCTGTCTGCCTGCATTTTGCATTGCTGTAATATGGCTGGTCTAACACAGAATAGCCATGTCAAGACTCATTCAATCTGAGGGGAAAATCCCCCTGGCACCAGCCTCAGGGATGCTTAAGTAGGACATATGCAAGGCAGATGTATGTTCTGTAGTTCATGTATTTGTAAAGCATGTCTTGTTTTGTTCTATTTTAACTTGGTTTCTGCAAATGGGTTGTAGCTTGGTATATCAGTGCTGCAGAACCTGCTTCCAAAGCAAGAATATTTGAGACCTTTCAAACCTTCTAGTTTGAAACTGATAAATCAATGGAAACCTAAAGCCGTAAGTAGATCTCAGGAATGATGAATAGTTGTGATTACATAAGAGGCAAAGAAGGGAGAACGCACAGTTATCTGGTATTTTTGCCTAAAGAAACACAATAACATTTAAAAAAAATCCAAAACCCAAAAAACACTAGCAACAAAATCAAAGAAAAAGACCCCTCAACTTGAGGAGTGTTGCCTGTCTTGGGCTGAAACTTTGGACTGACTATATTGATGATAGTTATCCTGCAAGAAGTAAATTGGGAAGTAATTAATTTATCTTTCATAACTCCAATAAGTAGTAGTATTTTGACATGAAAACAGCTGTGTTTCAGTTTTAATAGGCTGCCTATCATCTTTTTCCATTGTACTCAGATTAATATCTTAATGGCTTTTTCCATACAGAACTTCTTTAATTCTTCCAGAAGTAATCAAACGTTGTTCTCTGCACTGAATGAGGACAAAGTAGTTCTGTTCCTACATTTGCTAGGCATAGACACAAATGGACATGCTCATCGGCCAAACTCAAGGTAATTGAGAGATTAAGCATATCTTTCATATTAGTTTTAAAAGCATGAAGTAACTTTCTTTAACAGTGCTCAATAAAAGCCTGAAACAAGAATTGAGGTCTTGAGGGTTTCTATGATAGGTCATGAATGTTGCTGTGATTACTTATGTTCTGGATTTTCTGTGTTTTTTTTGGTTTTAAGGTCTCATATGTAGAAGTGAGAGATTTTTGCTATATACAGTGTGCCTGGTTATACTCCTCTACTCAGGTCTGATTTTTAGCAAGTCAATCTTAGTTGTAGTCAACACATGGTCTAAAGGATATGTAGGAAACTGCAGTTTTAAATATGAAATGGAAACAGTTCTCTGATTCCCCATGGCTGAAACAGTATGGTTGAATTTATACACAACAGTAAGTTCAGGAAAAATGGCTGCGAATGTCAACATTATGCTTAAACTTTTCTTGGGACACTTGAACAAAGTGAAGAGTTTAGATTAATAGTACTCATCAGCAGTTCAACGTGAAGTGTACTGTTTGAGAACCTTTCATTTCTTCACATGCTTTGAATGTAGGGTATTATGTCTTTCTCTTGATCCTTGCTTTTGAAACCCTTGCACTGATTTTCTACATTGTTCCAAAGTTCATACTTGCTGTATGTCTCGTTATTTTTGTTATGATTTTTTGAAGATAATGTTTTAAAACAACTTTAGCAATAGCAACAAGTGAAAAATTAGTTGGCCGACAGTTAATTATGGTCACTTTTTCTAAAGTTATACAAATTTTTGGTTTAGCCTCTATTCCACAAAACTCTGGGATCTTTGTTGGTCTGCGACTCATCTCAAAACAGTGCCTGCATGGTGAGATCTTTGTGTTATTTAGCTAGTGGCTTAAAGTAATTTTTTAAACTTGCTATTTAGGATGTTTGAGTTTTCCAGAATTCCTTAGTTTTGACATTCTCCTTAGCTTGCCTGATGGCTGTGGGTGAGTATAGTCTTCAGTCACGGACAGGTCAGATTTGAAATACAGACAAACATCCATTTCAAACTGTAGCTTCAGGAACCTTCAAACTGTGCGGTGACCATTTGGTTTCTCATGTAATACTTAGAGGAGAGGTTTTACATCTAAGATGCCTTTTGTTAGCTTGAGGTTCTGTAGAGGGTAAAACTTGTAATCAAAGGACTGGGCATTATGACCATGGGTGACGTGCATTGTGCCAAGTGTAAGAGCCACCTGGATTCTAATAACATTTTTTCTTCTTTTTCTAGGGAATACAAGGAGAATATTAAGAAAGTTGATGAGGGTATAAAAGAAATTGCTTTGGTGATTGAAAATTTCTATGGAAATGATGGAAAAACTGCATTTATTTTAACTTCTGACCATGGAATGACAGATTGGGGTGAGTCTTTTTAAATGTTGAGTCAGCTGAGTCTATGGATGACTTTCTGGAGTGCAAATAGAGCACTGTCCCATTACAAGATTTGGAGCCCCTGCTTTGATTTAGTATCTAAAGTGTTGCTTATGTATTAAACCCATGCAAATTAGGAAATGGTTAATTGGCTGCAGGGGCCTTCATCAGCCCTATGACATCTGAGTTGCATATCTGAATAGTTAAAAAAAAAAATACGGTAAAGCTTGACTCCCTTAGTAGCTGCTAGAAGGGTGAAGATGACCTGAATGACACCTCTATCAGCCTCCCTGCAGAAAACTAGCCTGAGCAGGGGGATGTTGTGTTATTTGGCTGACAACTGCAAAGCTGGTGCAGCCCATGAGGGACAGAAACATCACTTTGCTCTTGAAGCACCTGGGGAAAGGTGACAAGCCTCTCTGTAAGCTGGGGAAAAACTTTGGGGGGCGGGGGGGTGCATCTTTTTGCTTGCTTTGGCATTTTAGGCACACCAGAAGGGACAGAACTGCTGTGTGATCCTTCTAGGGAAGGCTGGTGCTGAGTGTATGTGGAACAGATGAGAGTACAGAAGAGAGAGAGAGGCAGGTGGCCCGCCAGGCTGGTACATGGAGGGCCTTTGTGAAGGGCATGAGCACAGTGGCCAGATGACTTGAGACAATCTTGGTGTAGATTAAGTGCAGATGAGAAGAGTTTACAGCAGTGAACTTGTCTAGGCAAATTTTTTTATACTTTCTTATTTTTTTCAAGATCTTTAAGAACACTCCTGTCCTCGTGTACAGCCAATGAAAGTCATAAGTCTCTTCTGATGCAGTATGTGTTTGTAACTCCTGTGATACTTTTAAACCAAGGATGCTTCAGTTGTGGTCTTGGCAAAATTCAGTGCCTTATTCTCTTTGTGAAATCATAAACTTTTCAAAGGGAAGGGATGCAGACTTTTTCTGTCATCAGAGGTGACAAAACCTTTGTATATTTATTAAAAATCAGCCTGATTACCATCTGCTAATTTGCAAAATAGTCTGTTTTGAATATTATTTACTGTTGACATGACTGTCACTTGCAATAAAATTTTAATTCTGGCAATTTTTTTTGTCTGTTTCAAGTAATTTCATATATTTTTATAAAGGAGCTGTGTATTTTTTTAATATATATATGATCATAGGGATCTCAGGAAGTCCAACTACCTACTGAAAGCAGGATCAGCTTTGGGATCAGACATGGTTGCTTGGGCTTTATCCAGTAGGGCCTTTAAAACCTTGAAGAATGGAGCCTACACAACCCCTTTGAGGAGCCTGCTCCACTGCTTGCCTGCCCTTATGGAGGGGAAAGGTTTTCTTTATCTGCAGTCTGAACGTTCTTTGTTCTCTCTCATCCTCCCACCATGCACTGCAGTGAGACCCTGGCTCCATCTGCTTTCAAGCTCCCTGGCAGTGGGGCAGGGGCGGAATACTCTGTTACATCCTCCTCAAAGCAATTTCTTCTCCAGGCTGAACAAGTCCCAGTCCTTTAGCTTCTCTTCCAGGCAAAGCGCTCCTCCGTCCAATTTGGGGGCTCCCACTGAGCTCATTCCAGGTGGTTCATGTTTTTCCTGTACTGGGGGGGGGCCTAAAACTGGATCCAGTGTCTAGAGGTTGTCTCGCAGGTCCTGAGTAGACGGGGATAATCCCTTCCCTGGACGGTGCTCCTGTTAACACAGCCTGGGGTACCGTTGGCCTTCCTCACTGCCAGGGTATGCTGCTGGCGTGTTCTCATTATGTAATGGATCCTTTGAAGGGACAATAAAAGGTGATAGGAGTAACTTTTCCGGCTTTGAGAACCACTGGTCTGTCATAGTTTTGTGTCATCTCTTTCTCTCTGACCTTAGTGAGCCCGAGAACAAGGTGAGAGATGGTGCTCAAGCCCACAACTGGCAGTCTGAATGCTAGTTCAGTTGTTTTTTAATTTGAGCTTGCAGTATCAGCAGCTGCTGCAGTCTTTCAGTGGTTATTTGCAGAACAGGATGTGCACCAGTTTTAAAACAAAATAAAAATTAATAGGGCAGGGGCGACCTGTTAGGGAACTTGGCATGATCAAAGAAACCGTGGTTCTTGGCAAAGACCAATACAATTGCTCACTTTCTCTGTCTGACTGATTTTGCTTAAAGCTGACCTCAAATGGAACTGCTGACCACCAACACCCACCCTCACCTTGGCCACTTGTTCCTGCTGGACCAGAGAACAAAAAACTAAACAGCAGCACCCTTTGTCAAGGTCTGTTTGGAGGGTGCTGAGGAGTGGAACAGGGAACTGACCCAGCTGAAGCTCAGCTTCCCCCTGCTCCTTGTAATTCAGATCAGGCTGAAACATGGTTCTTATAACAGGGGGAAGGTGGATACAGCTGTCTCTCTCAGCTGTATCTACCTTAAAGTATTAATAGAGGCAGAGTCTCAGTAAAATGCTGATGGAACTAAATTGGTTAAAATAAAAGCTCACTAAAAATTGCACTTTCCTCCTGCAGTAGAAAGAAATAACTGATGCCTGGAGGATGGAGGAAGCACTCTCTCCATCTGCTCTTTTCCCAAACTCTGCAAAGAAAAGCAGTTGTTGCTGCTTTTAAGCCCAGACAGTGCCTTCTATGGGATTTCTGAAATTTGGAAATCTTATTCCCAGACCCATGTGTTTTTAAGCTTAGAGCTGTTTAAAAAAAGCAAAGCCGTCTCTTCAGCTCTGCTCTAGTGATTGTTGTACAGCCCCAATGCTATTCCCAATTTCATACCTGATTGTGGTATGAAAAGGAAAAAAAGAAAAGCTGTCCTTAAAACCATGGGTTATTCTCTGTCCTTCATAATTATTAATATATATCTATGTACACACACAACGAGAAGAGTGTGTGTCTATGCAAATACAAGGAAAATGTATAAACTTGTAGACTGTGCGGTGACCGGCACAGAGTTTGTGTAACAATGTCGTTCCCCTTCAGACAGGGTTGTCTTGCTGCTGTGGTACCTCACCCACTGAGTTTAGTGACCAACATTTTTTTCAGGCTTGTGTGTCTTCTGCTTCAGTGCAGCTGTTGTTGAGACATCATGGTTTTAAAGCTTCCTCCTCATGGCAGCTGATACCTTAACCTGGAGGGAATTCATTTCCCCGTGGAAGGAAGTCATGTTTTATCATTTTTTAAGGAGAATACAACCAGACTTTAAAACCTTAAAAATGAACTTGCATCACTGGGGGAAAAAATGAAGGTTGCAATGCATATTCTCTCCTGGTTTTGAAGTGGAAGTCTAATCCTTATTTGGGGCCCAGAGATCAGTTCCATATGGTTTTATGGACATGTGCCTAATTTTACTCAACCATCCCACGTTTCCATGGGATGCTTGGGATAGGCACACACATGTGTTTTGAGCAGGTAACTCCTCTACACTTTAAGGCTTTCAAATACATTGGCTTTAGTTTCTGTATGTTAACAGTTTGGGTGTTTTAATATACAAAGCTGTATCTTTATAGGCTTGACTTAAGTGGTACTGATTTCCCAACTTGCAACCTGAATTTAGCCTTTATTTTTAGTGGCATAAAAATAAGCTATAAAGCTGGAATAGGTTGTCTGTAACAGGATTTTAGTATGTATACTGTAACAGGAAGTTAGTACATGTGTGTATATATATATATATATGGATGGGGTTTTATACCATGTATCTGGAAGTTTATACTTTTTTTGGTTTGGTGTATCTTAGGATCCCATGGAGCTGGTCATCCCTCAGAAACTTTAACACCACTGATTGTTTGGGGTGCTGGGGTGAATTATCCACAGAAAGTCACATCCCAGTTCTTTGAAGACAATTTTTTGAAAGGTAGGTAAAATGTAAGATTTTTGGTGGAAAGGGAGGTGTTTAACCATTACACCTGTTGATCTTCACTGACTTCTTTTCTGTTACAGTAAATATGACTTCCTTTGTGTTGTGTGGCAAGAAAAAGTGACAGAGCGTGCCTATAGAGGATATTGAGAAATTGGGCAGATAATATCAGAGTCTGTTTTCTTTTCTAAACATGGGATTGAAGACTTTCTCTCTTTGGGTACAGGAGGCTATTCACACTCCTAAAACTTAGTACCAGAGGGGACTTAATTCTTAGGAAGACTCTCAGAAGTTAAAATCTATTTGTACAGAAACATGATAAGTTGACATGTCCCAAGACTCTTTTACTAGCTTCACAGTACAACCCCGGGGACTTTCCAGGGGCTATGTTGTCTCACTGGCATCCTTGTGGCTGTAGTGGAAATGTAAACTGTCTTTCTCACTGAAAAACTGTGCCTCTTTAGTGTTATTTTTCCCTTTTGTAGTTTATTTAAGAAGAGTAAACTTTTTAAAAAAAATAATTTTAAATATTTTAAATGTATAATGTAATAAATACTGGCTTACTGAAATATCAATGGATTTCTAGAACCATGTGTGATTGAACTGTGAAAGCTCTTCCTCTTTCATGTACCGCACTCTTGTAGCCTACTCTGTTTCTTAAGATGCTTTGAATCTCTCAGGTTGTTACTTGTGATCAATGAGGTAATGACTTTCTATTTTATTGCATTGTTTGTCAAGCTACATTAGAGGAGAGAAGAGAAAACAGGCAAAAATTACTTTAGCCCTGAGGTTTTAACCCTGCTCTTGATAAGGTATTTGGTAACAGATTAAACAAACAGGACTTCTCAGATATAGACCATGCTAACATTTCACTCTTTATGATTAACTACTGCTGTAAAACTCTGACATCTCTGATAAAATCGAAAATGAATTGTAGAATGAAAAATAGAAGAGAGTAAAAACAACTGATTTTGGTGTCTGTGATAGCTGATCTGCTAGACATCTAAGGACACTTGATATCTCTAAGGGTTGATCTGTAGTAGTTGATTTTTACAGCTGTCAGTTTCCTTGATTCTCAGCAGTTTTAGTACAAACCTCAGCATTTGACTTCAAGTAGTGATGAAAATTATGTGAGAGCATTTAAAAAAAGATGAGTACTGAGCTGACTTCCAGGTACACAATAGGGAAAGCTTTTGGGCTGTTATCTGTTAGGAAATGTTTCTTTTCTTAAAGGAGGGAATGTGGCTGCACCCTGCTGTGCCTGCTTTATATTTTCCTTTTCATGGTTTAAAACCAAAAACAAAACAACAATCAGACAACCAAAAACCGAGAAGCAAATATCAGAAACACCTCCTTCCTTCTGGACTTGTTCTACAGCTTTCCAGCTGTTGAGCGTATTGTTGGTCTGTTTAGACAGTGTCTTTACTGGTTCTTAATTGCAAGGGATAACCTCTGTTGGAAAGTTAAGTCTCTCTGAGTATCTTGTGAGTTTGACTCTATTTGAGTGTCGTGGTCTTACCCCTGGCTAGCAGCCAAGCACCACGACAACCAATTGCTCACCCTCCCCAGTGATGGAGGAGAGAATTAAAGTGATAGAGGGAAAAGAGACTTGTGGGTTTGAGATAAGAAGAATAAACTAGAACAAAACTGAAAATAATATATATAAATATACAAATGAGTGACACACAGTGCAACTGCTCACCACCCAGCGACCAAGGTTTAGCCGGTTCCTGGCTAACTATCCCAGAGCAGGGAGAGTCCCAAAACTGCAATTCCAGAAAGGAGATAGGAGCCTGAGCATCTGAGACCAAGAGCTGACCAAGGGAGCGAGATAGCTCTGAGAGGGAGAGGGGATGGAGAGAGATGACCCAGAGTGAGAGGGAATGACTCGGAGGAAGAGGACATTTCCAGACAGAGCCTCATCTATATACTGGGTGTGACGTGCATGATATAGAATATACCATTGGCCAAAGTTTGGGTCTCAATCCTAAACCTAAGGTCGAACTCTAGGCTGGCAAGTGCGGCTGTGCTCCCTCCCAGCTTCTCCTGCACCTGCAGACACTGGCACAGCAGGAAAGCTGAAAAGCCCTTGACTGTCCTGGCAGCAACTATAAACATCAGAGTGTTATCAGCCTTCTTCTCAGCACAAATCCAAAACACAGCCTCACACTAGATACTGTGAAGAAAGTTGTCTCTGTCCCAGCCAAAACCAGGACATAGAGTAGTAAGTATCTTCTTAAAAAGTGACTGTTCTCTCTATGGTAGTACATTATAGCTTCAAGTAGGCGATGTAGCTTAAAAGTAAAGAAAAAATTGTTGAAATGGAACTTGGCACTTTCACGGGTCAATACAGTTCAGCTACTCCATTAAGTTACAATCCCAGATGTTTTTACAAAGCTAACATATGAAAGAAAAGATTCTTAAAAGAAGCCTCTTGAAAAGTTCCTTGGATTTGCCCTTCCTGCTCCATACAAATGCAGCTGAGACTGTGTACAGGAGAGTGTTTTCAAGACTGCTGTGTCACTGATGTATGTGGGTGTTCGACTTAACATTTGCGATTGCATGCACCAGCATTCAAATTCTTGCATCTGTTGACAATCCTTTCTAATTTTTCGGAGTTAGGAGTTCATGGAAACAGCAGAATATTTCTAATGCTGAAAAACTTCTTACATTCTGTTCAATGCAAGCAGGCTGTAGGCAGCTCAGTGAATTGTCTCTCTTATCATTCCCATCAAGGGTCAATACCCCCAAAGGCAATGCCAACAGGCAGGACTGTCCAGTTTGTCATGGAAAGGTTAACGTGCTCCTTTGATGATCAGAAGGGCACAGTGTCTGCTCTGGAATTACAGCCTTCTCCTCATCAGTCCCATCACCTGTCCCTCAGGCCTGGCCTGCAATAATCTTGGAAAGATTTGTGATGGCAGCCATGGATCCTGGGGGCAATGTGAAATACTACCCATTTGGCCATTGGCTTGACCCTTCTTCAGAAAGAACGAGAATACACAGCTGCTCTCCGGCTGCTCAGCGCAGGCTCGGCTGAGTGGCCTTGGGGTGCAAGTCCAGAGAAGCTTGTAAGTGAAGGCACAGCCTTCTGCAGCAGAAGGATGTGGAGTGCTGGTTTTCATCTATACATATCCTGTTTTGGAGGATGCTCATCCTGGTTCTCTGTGGCTGAGGGAGCTCAGTGTACCACTTCACTATTTTTGTTTTCGTGAGATTTTATGTGAGATTTGCTTTGGTTCATGTAGCCTCATCCTCAGCCTCTTTTTTCTTGAACCAGCACTTCCCTGATGTTTCCCTTGGACTGTTTGCATCCAATTGCCCAGCGGGCTGTAGTAGAAGTAGGGGAGGGTAAAGAGAAAAAAACCCAACCCTATCAAGGGGGTGGAAAACTGAGCTGAGCACTGTACAGGAAACCTAGACTGTGAACTGGAATTGTAAACCAGCGTGGGCAGCATGTAACCCAAGGTGTCCTGCTCCCGGCAGTACAGCCTGGACTGTCTGGTCTGCAGGTGTGTCCCAGTCCTCGGGAGCTCCTGGGCTCAGTGTCTTACAGCTCCTGGTCCAAGGCAGATGTCGTCAGCTCTGTGCCTTTTGGGAATATCTGAGTAGGGGAAGCAGAGATGTAAAAGCTTCTGACAAAGCTAGAGCTGGCAGAGCTATAGTTTCTTTCTACCTTAAGCTCGTTGTGTGTCTGTAGACAGTTTTCCAACATTCTTCATTCGAAAATGTTATTTATAGGAAAACAAAACAATGCATTTATATAATAGGAATATGGGTGAGAGTCTGTATCTCTAGAAATATAAACCCATTTCCTTTTCTGGGAAGCAAAAGGAAGAAAACTTGCTCATTTTGGTGTGACTTTAACAATTAATGCTGATAATACTTCCCCTGTATTGCCATGGGAACTCGGTGTAACTGTATGTCTTGCTGCTGTTAAGGTGCATGGCTGCTCTTCAGGGTGCTCTTGGGACCATATAACAGTGGAGTGGACCTGTACTCAGACCCCTGAAGCTTGTGGTGGTATGAACTGATCACTGAAAATAAGTTTGGTACATGCAGTGCTGCAAATGTGGATGTTTCCTGTCTTGGGCCGTTTTCATCTGAGACAGGTTTGGGTCTGGCACAGACAGGGTGTATCAAAAGAAAGGGTGGTATGGTCTGGGAATTGAGTACCTGTTTGAAGAATATAAATGAGGTTGAGCCAGACCTGTGAGCGGTGATTTACTGGTATTCTTCATGAAGCCTGTTGGAGGTACATTTAAACCTCTACTTCACATAAACCCAAAGGATAATTTTGGGCAACCTGGCTACACTGTTAATGGTCTGAGGTGTTAGGTGAACTTCTGCTTCCATTTGTGCTGTTTCTGTAGTGCCATTTCAGCAAGCGCCATTAGCAGGGTGGTGACTGGCCTGTTTAGCTTTTTGTGTGTACTGAGGAAGATGGCTGATTTTTTTTTTCAAGTTTTAATAAAACTGCGTGTTGTCGTTTTGGGGTGTTTTGTGGGGGTTTTTTTGTTCTTCTTTTTTCCTACTCGTATTACTGCTGTGGGTAGTGGGGCAGGGAGTTTGAACATTAGGAAGAGAAGACATGAAAAAAAAAAATCAAACCCTGCAAAACTCCGTTTTTAAATAACTCTCCACCCCCAAAGAAAACAGGCAATTTCCTCTTTATTTCCTTAGAGGCTAATGGAAAGTAGGAAAATACTGTTTTAAACCAGCTTTTTGTATGGTGCACCAGAGCTTTAGGGTCTTGTACATTTGGCTTTGTCTCTGCCTTCATTGTAGTTATTCTGATTGCTAAATTGTTGAACTTTTCTCTTGAGCTTGCTCTTGACCAGTATTGCTTAAGGCAGATTCTGTACCAGTATATTGGGGGCCTTGGGTTAACCTTTTTTGGAAACTATTGAAGAGATTTAACAGCCCTTCTCCTAAACCTGAGTTTGAATCTTCTAGTTGGCACAGGAGGCAAAACATCACTTTTTATGCTGTGCTGAAAAAATAAAAACCATGGACTTTCTTCAACTGATCTGGGTCACAATTGCAGGCAGCAATTTATCCTGATGGATGAAAGAAAATGTGAACTGAAATTAGTGCATTTTGTTGTTTCTGCCTGTTGAGTTCCATCTGTAACCCCTCTTGAGCTAGCAAGAAATTATAGTTTCCTTTAGTAAGAACACTTCACGGGAAACGGCAACAAGACATTAAATGTCAACTGCATTATGCCTTTCAAATCTTTATAGATTAACTGTTTATGTGCTCTGTTATTTCTTGCAGAATGGAAACTGGAGAACTTGAAGAGGCTGGATGTCAATCAGGTATCAAACATACCTAATTTAATAGCTCATAAATTTTCACCTTGAATTATTTATTTTGTATGATTTAAACTAATTGATGGAATACTAATAGATGACCACACATAGTGTTTCCCTGGAATGTGTTGCTTAAAGAGTTGCAGGAACCGCACCCATACTGAACATAATATGAACAAGTTTAACTTGCTTGTTAACACGTGGCACCTACGTACAACTTTCTCTCCTGAAGATGCATTATCACACCATTTTTAGTTACGTGATCATGTGCCTTTGTAGAAAGAGTGCAGTATAATATTCCATGTACTCCTTAAACTCAGTGCCAGTTACCCAAAAGTCACTTGAATAGCACCTAATGTGTTTTAAGAGTCGGATTTGTTTTTGCACACCTTTAGAAGTAACTTGTGGTGCTTTCCTCTCTATGTAGGTGGAAATTTTTCACTGTGAGGGTGGTGAGGCACTGGAACAGGTTGCCCGGAGAAGTTGTGGATGCCCCATCCCTGAAGGTGTTCAAGCCCAGGCTGGATGGGGCCCTGGGCAGCCTGCTCTAGTGGTTGGCAACCCTGCCCACAGCAGGGGGGTTGAAACTAAATGATCTTTAAGATCCTTTTCAACCCAGGCCATTCTATGATTCTATGATTTTCTACTTTGAAAACATTCTGGAGCTGAGCTTACAGCTCCTCGGTGCCTCCTGTGAAGGTTCCCAGCGAAATACAAAGAAAGCGTGGTCTGATGACCATGTTTCCCAAGCTTGTGAGAATCTGCTTCATGCTTTTGCTGCACTTAAGTTAGTCATGTGTATGTTCAGTTTAGTTTTTCAGAGCTATCTGTTTCCATGTCTGTATTTTATCACTTTTTCCAGAAGTTGCTATCGTTATTGAATCAAAACAAATTCTTGCTATACTGCTAAACTGTGGTTTTTTTCAACAGGATTTGTAATTATGGCCGCACTACTTAGCAGTTTAGACAATTTGTACTGTAAAGGAAGAAAAAACAGTGGGCAACTTAACCCTTGGTACTAAATCAGCCAAGCTTTTTAAAATCATGATGATAACACAGGTACATGTGTGCACCTGAAGCTTGTTTGCTTCTTGCTTCCTATCATGCCATGAAACCCAATGTATAAATGACAGACTTCAAACTTGCTCAAACAAAGGAAATAAACTTGTGCCAGAAGGTTGAAGCTGGGAATGTTCTGAATCAACTGCTTTCAGTAAAACCCTGATAGAAAATTAGAGATGCGTTTTCTTCTGAAAGTCGGCAGGAGTTAGGAGGATGTTATTTTGAGATTGTGTAGAAGAGTCTTGGGTGTTGCTTTGTTCGGGGTAACAGAGTCCCCAAAAACAGAGCTTTTGTCCTGCAGTACGTGTGGGACTATGGGTAAAAATAGCCATCTAGACTTCTGATTACTGTTACAGTACATGTGTATTTCCTCTACAAATAATGGTCTGGAGTCTGCTTCTGCACAGTGGATCTGAGGGTGGAGCAGTGCCTGTTGTTTCAGTGTAGTTTCTTCAGGTGTGTGCTAGAGAAGCAAAGAATTTTGGTGTATAGTTTTGTATTAAAGGAAAATATAAACCTTGTAAGAGTCAGTGTTTATCATCACAAGTAGAAGGTAATGGTAACTTATTTTATGAGATGCCTGGGTGTAGATTGAAGGGCCTTCTTGAGGGCTGACTGAACACAAATAAAAATGCAGGGGAGAAGGTGAGTAATCGGCACCATGGAAACACAGTGTTGTGAAGAGCGGTATGTTTGCTATGCTGCATAAAACTGTAAATGTGAAATTTTTCTTTCTGTGGTATAAATAGTCATAAAAAGTGGTATGCCTCGCTGAGTACAGGGAAGGAGGTACTGAATTCCTGTGAGTAAATACTGTGGGGGTTTATATTAGCTTTTTTAACCAAATGTATTTTTGAAGCTTTATCAGTAGTAGAGCCTCACATTTTTAATCTAATCATGCCATGATGACTACTGGAAACTAAAAAAAAAAACCCAAAAAACAAAAAGCAAAAAACAACCACCAACCAACTAAACAAACAAAAAACCGTCATAAAGGAGGGTTGTGTGTCATTACTTCACAATATTATGCCATTTACTTCTGGAAATGCAGATACATTAAAATTAAACTAAATTTATTATCTCTAGAACTTGGAATTTTGTTAAAATGGGAATGCTTCTGTTTGCACAGGCTGATATAGCACCACTGATGGCTTCCCTTATCGGTGTCCCTTTCCCCTTGAATTCTGTGGTAAGAAGTACAAATATTTTTCCATTTTATAGAAATCTGCTCGCCATAGAGGAAGAACTGTTGCCAGTGAGACTTGAGGCATGTGGGGGAAAAGATTGTAGATTTGGAAAAGTGCTATGGGGTATGGAGACTGCTTGTGGTTTTAGCTTTATGTGTATGTGTCTTCAGTTTAGAGTATAAACTCAATCTTTTTATATATTATGTAGTGCTTTCCATTGGAAAGGCAGCTGATCCTTTTATAATCTGCATCTTTATACTCGAGCTACACAAATGTTTTTTGTTAGTTTTTTTAGGGATGGTAAAAATGCAATATGGTTTGAGTAGCACTTGATTTTGATCATTAAAGCTGAGTCTGTAAACATGCTGGTGTGTGCAATTTAATGTTTAATTACTTTCTGTTTAAGCTAGTGTACTTTCTTCAGATGGTATATTATGCTTCTAATTTAGTGAACAATGAGTGCCCGCACTGTGAGATGGCTTTTTCTTTGAATGTATTTTGTATATTATTATGTAGTCCAAAGGTGGTCTCATAAATATCTATTGACAATTAGCATTACACTAATATGCTTTCATGCTGCTTAGTTCACATTTAAAACACATAATTACAGAACATTTTTTGAAATATTTCTTCTGGAGACTGTGCCCTAAATTATGTCCCCCTGTCCTGCACTCATTGCTGGTCACGTGAGGAAAGCCACCCAACATAGGGTGGCATGGGAGCTGCTGCTTTCCCATCACAAGTACTTGGTGAGTCAGGCTCAGACGAGGCTTTGGATGGAAGACTTTTAGATATCTCAAAAATGGTTTCTGTGTAGAGGTTGAGGTTGTATTACTGTATGGTTTAATAACAACTTCTGTTAATAACCTGTAGGAGCTGAGATGTTACGAACAGTCCCTATGATGGTTGAGAATGATGTAAGAATATTTTCAAAGAAGTTACAGTAGTTATTTCAACAGTAATTTAAAGTATTCTTACTGTTCATTCAGCCTGCGATTCAGTTAGAGAAGTTTCTTTTTCTTAATTTAAAATTTTTTATGTATATATTTATTTTTCTTCCCCAGGGAACTCTGCCTCTGGAATATCTGAACAATAGTGCTCATTTCAAAGCAGAGAGCATGTTTACCAATGCTGTTCAGATTCTTGAGCAATTTAAGGTAATTAAACATATGGTAAAGAAAAATGTTTCTTTGAATAATAGTTGTTGCTATGTGTACAACAATTGTACTGGGACATATGCTGTATATAGCATGTTGTACCTCAGAGGACTGAAGTTGAATGTGCATACTGGGTGATGTTCCTTGACTAGCTGTGAGCATATCTGAAGGAGTTCGAAAGACTTTAATAAACAACTTATTTTAAGGAGAATGAGTAACTTTTTTTTTCTTGATTCCTAACTTAAATGCTGAAGTTGATTGATGTTAATGTAAACCTACTTGCAGTACGTTGGTAGAATCTAAGAGCTGACACCTGAAAAGGGAAATACTGCTTTTGCAACAGGGGCTAGGAGGCAAGGCTCTAAGTCAGGATAGGTACAGAAACAGATCAAAAAGGTAACAGGCACCTGTCCATTAAAGAAATTAAATTAGTGGCCTAATTAACTTTTAGCTAACGCTGTCTTAACCTGCTTTTTGCTCTGCAAGTGTTCATCTCTGACTACTCTGTCTGGGTTAATCTAATATCAGATATTATCATATTATGAGAACACATATGTGGTCCAAACAAAAAAAGGTTATGTTTCACTAGATTCTTTTCAACTGTGGGATAAGAAACAGTCCCAAATCCAAAAATCTCGGTTTTGGCAAAACATATAAATGCTCTGAGGGAAAACCATCTTTTCCACAGACAGGAAGCTGAGGGAGGGAACTGTTGCCCTATCAGGAAATCTGTGTGATGATGGTGGAACAAGGAACTAGCCTGAAAGTACCTTCAAGAGAATAGCACCATCAGCACCTTCTGTCCCTTGAGTGCCGGGTTCCCAAGTGTTGTTTGTGTGGATTCCAGGTTGGCAGTGTCAGCAGCTGGCTTGTGGCAGGGGAAGTGGCTGGCTGGCTGTGAAGTTGGAGCATGCTGGCATAACCTCCACAGCTGGAAGACCTCTGCTCTAAGAATTAAGGATGTGACTCAGGTCTTTTTCAGTTAAATTGTTGTCTCAGGGAGTATTTAAAAAAAGAAAAAGTTCTAGTCCTTTAAATTTATTTTTATTCTGACATCTTGTAGTGCTAAATTATCTATTTTCTTGTTGGCTGTCTCATTCCTGGCGTTGTTTTGGGACGATCGCATGTGAATTTCCTTTGCATTTCTTTCCTGAAGCAGAAGTGGCACACTGGCTTAGACATGCCAAATGGGTTTTTACTTTTCTGGTGATGGACTGACCTGACCACAGTTTGTACTCCCTGGAGAGGATGTTGCCTTGGATAGATAGGATAAGACATGTGGGTTGCTACTTCAAGCTGTCAGGTTTTGGGAGCAGTGCGCTTGGGGAAGTTCCTGTCTGCGCTTTACGCTGACAGCCAGACTCAAGTCAGGCTGCTGCAGAGGCCTTAAAGATGTTTTGAAGGGCTTTGGGCAAAGTGGCTCTGATGGCATCAAAACCTTCTATTTTTATCCATGCACAGGTTAATTGATCTAACAGCATTATTTCAGCAGCATTGCCACAGTATACCATTCCTGTCTGGTGTAAATAATACCGGTTTTGTCAAGGGAGGTTGTCACTGAAGTCTGGTAGCGCTTCTAGCTGTATTTCCCTTTTATCCTGCAAACTGTAGAAGTCCTTCTGTGAAAATCACTGGCTGGGCAGTGTTTTTTTTACTTACTTTAGAGCAGGTCTGGGTTTCCAGGAACTTGAGGGAGTTACACGTACAGGAGTATAACACCCAGTTTCCCACACAATATATCAATAGATTTATTTCATTCCTTTTCCAAAATCTTAGAACTCCTCTGTTCTTAGTTTAATTCCTGGTACAATTGTTAGCCTTGTTGCAACTTGCATATAATAGTTTGATTCTTTTTTATGCAGGTTAAGATGAGTCAGAAAAAGGAAACAACGCTGTCATTTCTGTTCACACCATTCAAGTAAGTGTCTGTAAAAGCTATATTTATATTTTACCTGATTGCTTGTCTTATCACTTCAGTATTTCAGTGGGATGCAACAACAGAAATTTGGTCTCTTCAGTCTTTTTTTAAATGATAGTGTTTATCTGACTTTGAAACTTTGCACTAGAACTCTATGCAATTAACTTCTACTTCTTACCAGAATTTTTAAGTAGGTTTGTTTTGGTTTTTTTAAATCTATTCCTTACATTTCGTTTTCTGTTGAGGATTATTTGCTTAAGTTTTTTGACAATATAGCTATGTATAGACTGCATGGTAATTTTCACAGACTTTTTCTTTGCTGAGTTGTTTTAGCAGTCCTTTGGAGATGTAGGTCCCTATAGGGTCAGGAAATAGCATCTGTTCTTATTTATACATATATAAGAACTAAACTAAGTATTGTTTCTTCTGTGATTTAAATTCTAATGAAAAACAAACAAAACACCTTGCATCCAGAAAAGAAGCTCAGAATCTTTAGGATTTGTGCTGCCTGGTGTTAGTGTTTCCAGGGCTGTAAATCTGTAGTGATTTGCGTGTCTGTGAGCTCTCTATTCTAGTGTATGGAGCAGTTACCGACTTGCTCACCCTTCAGTCTTATCCAATTAAAACTGTTTTTTCCTTTTTCTTTCCTCCCTGAAAAGCTTTGCTGTGGGTGCGCTGTGGTACTGTTCAGTTCTGCTTTCAGTTTATGGGGTGTTCCAAAAAAGAGAGCACCAAGAGCAGCTGTTTTCCTTTGGGAAATAAAACTGATGTTAATTAAGATCTTTAAATCATAGCAGCATTAAAAAGTACTTGAATCTCTTCCTGTGAAGTATGTTTAATTGCTAAAAGGATTGCTGTCTATCTGAACAGAGATTTACTGTGTTGTTTTATACCATTGGCCTCTTCAAAGGGGAAGGTTCAAGACAGTCTCTGAGAGACAAGTCAAGTCAATCTTGGGCACAGAATTAGTGTTTTAGATCAAATTCTGGTTAAGAATGACAAGATGCATTATGAAAGAATTTACTGATGTGTACGGAACAAAAATGACATATGGAAAGGATGGTCAGTCATCTTTGATTCTGTGGGGAGGACTATTAGCTTAATTTCAGAGGTCTTGCTTGAATTTTACCTTTCCCTAATTCTGTAAGATAGGATGTGCTATTCATAATAATACATTTATCTTTAAAGGAACTAAGTGTTATTGAGTGCCTTATGGACTGGTGTCTTTCTTTTTTGTGATATGTTGGATTGTTTTAAATGGAAATGCCTGAGACATTTGTCACTTTGAAAATATGACTAAAACTTGATATAAACATGTTGTTACTTTGTTTATGGTCCATTGCAAAAATAGGTTTATTTTACTTTCTTTAGGTACTCTTAAAACTTTTCTGAATCAGAATTTGGGTTAATGGTCCTTCCAGGAAAGGTTTTTGTTTGAGACCAAAAGAATTCCTTGGATGTGTGAATTACCTTACAAAAGGTGCCTATCCTTGCACATTGTATGGGTTACCGAAGGCTCTCTTTAATTCCTCAAGGTGACATTGTTTATCTTCAGTATATGAAAACAGGAGAAAATTTATACCACAGATGGTCACACAGTGCAAATACTCATCCATAGTGTGCTGTGGATGGGGAGTCTGGCCAGCTGCTAGTTAATCTTCACAACTCTTCTTGACTTTCAAAACTTGGCCCATGTCTGGGAAGCTACCAAGGGGCCTTGTCCAGCCAGTTACTAATGGTTGGGCTGAAGTAGTTGAACACTAACTTATTTTTAAGCAGACTACTAACTTTCTCATGCTCCAGCTTGCAGGAACTGGAGGAAAACCTGAGGTAGTTTTAGATATGACCTGTGTACAGATCTGTCCCCTCTTTCACATGGAGATCACTGACTGTGTGTGAGCAGTGAACATGAGCCTGAGCTTCAGCTGCTGGTCATGATCAGATGCATTAGTATAAGGTAACCCTCATCAGTTGTTCAAACAGATTTTGCTTGAACCAGAGTGAGATACTGAGGGAAAGGCATATATCCCCTTCCACTGGCTTTACTATGACACTGTTTTTTTTGGTAGGAGATAAAAAGATATAGAAGGGTACAGTTACTCTTCCTTTTTCAGGAGAAGTTAAAAAGGCAAAGTTGGGGATAGCTTACTCCTGCGTCTGGAGCAAGAGATCTCTTGGTATACTGTGCTATGTTTCAGAGTAATTGGTAATGACGTGGAGGCTGCATTTCTGCACAGCTATACACTATTTGGACTTGTCAGGATAGCTTTAACGGCAGGTTTTCCCACTAATTTTTGATAATCTATGGTTGGCCTTGTCTGCTACTGCAGCTGAGCACACTTCTGTGCTGTGTTTCTGCTAGCCACTACTATCCTTTCATTCAGACGTGAATAGCTTCTTCCGCCACTGTTCATTGATTTCAGTTGTACAAAGGATTGATATAAATTTCTAATCCTTCTGGTGCCTGAAATCTGTAACTTGAAGCTCAGAAAGTGTGTACTCCAGCATAATACTTTATTCCTTCCTAGTTTGTTAGAGGCTAGTGAAATATTGTTGATGTCTGAAGTGCTTTGGGACCATCAAGGTATGTAGAAATTGAAAATTTAAATATCTTGGTTTGCAGTAGTATAGAGTGTGTTTATTTCAGCATCCTGATAACCTGAAAACTAAGATGTCTCTGAGAATGTCCTTAAGTTATTTACATTTAATGATGTAATTGAATAAAGTCTGTGTAACAGAAATGTAGATATGAGTTATAGATGAAATGTGAATGTAAAATTGCAGGTTGAGGCATGCTGGTTTCAGAGAAGTTGATACAATTACTACTGAAGGTGTTTATTGGGGGAGGGGGGAAGAATACGTTCAGAAACAATATATTCTCTAGAAACTACAATTTAAGAAAAACCTCAACTTATTTTTCAGCCAAAAATAGCATTTAAAAATTTGCTTTAATATTCCGAGGGGAAAACCCTGTTTCTGAGCTTGAATTTCAAGTGTTTTATTACCAAGTGACAGAAAACTGTTCATGACTTTCGGATGCAATGACTTAAAAACTGGTGTTTGAGTTGTATGTTGAATATATTGCACCAAAAGCATTCAGGTAGTTCTCATATATATATATATA
>WKFP01015416.1:1836059-1905786 GCA_011057875.1 Pterocles orientalis
ACACACACACATATATATTACAAGCCTATTTTCAGCCCTTATTTACACAATGTTGGCAAGAGAGAAAGTATATTGAATTGATATAAGGCTTCTGATTTCCATGGGGAATCTCATCCCTAGTAGAAGCATGGATGGCACAATGGGCAAGGAATGAAGAAGGCCATTAGATGTGTGCCCTTTCGTACTTGGATCTAAATTGCATCTCACTCTGAAATCTGTCTGTCAGGTGTACAGTGAAGAGGAGGATGGAGCTGATAGTTGTGTTGTGTGACAGAATCTTCAATAGTGTCTACTTGACCAGGTCTGAGGCAGGCTAGAATGTGGGTAGCTGTATCTATTAATAAGGATGTCTGGCTGCCAGTATTGTCATTTTCATTTTGTCAAAGTGCCTTCATAAAGGAACAAATCTGTGTAAAAGTGTATCTTGAGGCTACCTGTGAAACTGTTGAAAATATATTTCAGAAAGAGCTCAGCTGCAATTTTCTGCTGATTCTGCAAGGCAAAATACACAGCCTCATTCCAGGGGAATGAATACTCAAGAGCAGAACAGTGTCCCTTGCTGATACTGAGCGCTCGTTTAGAATGCTTGTCTGCAGTTCCAGTTGGATACCTGAAGGGATTTACTGTCTGAAATTAGTTTCCTTCCCACTTCCTTCCACTCCCTACTTTTTTTTTCCCAGCTATGAAAGAAATGTTTTCAAAAATTCTTTGCTTAGCATAATCAGACGCTTTTCTTATCAGGCTTCTGAAACATAGAGACAATGTGTTGACCTTTACGTGTAGGAAAAGCAGGTATCAAGATGCCAGACACTTTGAAGGAAGAGCGAGGATGAATCTGAAGATTGCTGACAGAGAATAACTGATATCCAGGATAGTGAACTGTCTTATTAGCTTTCTGACCCTTTGATGTACCTTAAGGCAGTTGCCAAGCTGGCACAGCTCGAAGAGGAGTGTGCCAAGGGTCCAGATGCTACTGTTGCAAAAGCACTCCCAAAGTTGACATCTCTGGGCTGTGAAAGTAATCCTACAAGGACTAGCAGGAGGATGGTGTAGTGAGGTGGGTGGGTGGGACATCAGTGTTGCACTAAAATTCTCCTAACCAATTCATGCAATGTGATTATCCCAACAGGTACAAGAGATGTAAGATATTAAATTATGTGAAAGCACAGTAGTCCTTTTGTGTATGCGCGGTGTATGCAGGGCTTTCAGGGAAGACTGCTGCCAGCTGTTCAGGTTCTGGTGTCTCACAGTAAGATGACAGGAGCAGTAGTTTAAGAACCACCATATACAAAAAAACAAGAGATGAGCGGGTGAATTATAATCAGTGCTGGCTTTCCACTAGCTGTGCTTTTTCATTGAATGTCTTGAAGTTTATATCAATATGGGGTGTTTTTATCAGGAAACAGCTTAGGTATCTTATTTAAAATCAAGTTTGTATCTTCTCATAAAAGCAAAATCCCATACCATTTTGATGCTACATTTTTGAAGTAACTTAATTGTTTGAATGCTACATTTTGATCATCCCAAATACTTATTTTTGTGTGTATAATCAAGTTATAACTTGCATAGTTATATAGAAAGTCAATGCATTTTTAATGTACAGTGTACAGCTATTAAATAAAAATGTGCCTTTCCCTCACCATATGAAAATGCAACTCCTTCTCTTTCCTCTACCCACCAATATGAATTGAGATATAACTGCAAGGAAGTATCAGTCGTGTAGGTTGACTCTTTCCACATAATTACGCATCATGTATTTGTCGTGGTGATAGAAAAGAAAACAGTGCTTTTGTAATGTAGTGTCTTTGAAGATGTACAGCAACTTCAAAGAAATGCCACATGCACAGATACCTCTCTTTTCTTCCTTTCTCTGATGGCTGGAGATACAACAGTACATTGTTCCCTCTGTCTGATGGCTTTTCAAAACTTGAATAAAAGATATTTCCACAAAATTAACGTTTGGAGCAAAGTGAAACAAATTAATTCTCTTCCACCATTAAGTGAGGGAGCGTTCCTTAAGTTATCAGTAAATGTAGTACCTCCTTTGAAGTGTCCTATTCTTGTTTTGTTTAAATAAGTGGCATTTGTTTAAATAAATGGTAGAATGCAAGATATTTGCGATACGTGTGATAATGCATTGCAAGAGCAAATGTTAAGGACTGAACGTCAGGAGGAAAGGGTGAAATTATTGCAGTAGGGAAGGTGTCTCACAGTAAGATGGCAGGAGCAGCAGTTTAAGAACCACCATATAGAAAAAAAAAAAAAGAGATGAGCAGGTGAATTATGCAGGTGAATTGTAATCAGTATTTCTAACTGTGATTACTCTCCCTGTCCATTTGTCTGAATACTATGAAGACATTTCAGCCCCTTTATCCTGTGGTCAGGAATGAGGGACAGCAGCTTCTATCAACTTCTAGTGAACCCGGGAAGGGAAGCCAGCTTTTTCCCTTCTCCAGTTTGTCACCACTGTGTTACCAGGTGGGAATCAAGTACAAGCAGGCCAGTATGGGGCACCTTTAGCCTGTTGATGCTGGGGGGACAGACTGGCAGCCCACTACCCTCCACCCTTGACTTTAGGAACCTGTGTTTATACATGCGAACAAAAAATAGAAAGGCAGTGCTGTAGAGGCAAAAGTGCACAAATGGAAATAATTATTTAAAAAAAAACCCTGATTGAATAGTAGGCGTGTTATCTCTTTAGGGAGAAATCAATACCGGTGCTATGAAATGCATGTGCTTTGGCAAAAATGGCAGCTTCTCTTTCACTGAATGGGCTGTGTCTGAACCACTTTGTTAACCGCTGCTCAGGGAGGATGCAATCCTCTTAGAAAGCAAGCATCCAGCTGGTCTTGAGTTTCAGCAGCGTACTCGGGAGCTTTTAGTTTGTACATGAAAAGCTTACTGACAGTGGCTTCTGCACAGGTGGACTGGGCATAATTGGATTTACTGTCAAGTAGGAAGTAGGTACGGTCTTTAGGTCTAAGAGGCTAACGTGTAAGATAAAATATCACAAGATTTATGTGATTTCTCCCATTTCCTCGCATAAATCCATTTGGCCTTTTCTGGGAGCTTGTGAGGCTTCATGCAATGAGAGTGAGGGAGGGCGCACAGGCAAGCGGTGGGATGGGATGGGCAGAGGATGTTTCGCACCAGGGTGTGAGGTAAGACAGACAGTGCAGGGCTCTTTCTGGATGTCAATAACAAAGGTCTAATAACAAATAGCTTAATAAAATAGCTAATTTAGTAAGGTAAAATAAAAGGAAGAATACAGATAGTAAGTGAATTCTATGTGCCTTCAGATGCTGGGTGGGTACCCTGTGTTCATGCAGCATCAGATGGAGCCCGGATGGGTTTTCCCATGGTGCTGCATAGACCCTGTCTGTGAAGAGCTTCCCCCTTCTTGGTCATTCAAGCTATTATATTATTTTCTTGCAAGAAATCTCCTCTAGTAATAATTTCTACTGTCCAGCAGAATGGAGGTTCTCCTGAGAACTTGTTGCTGCACTTCTAGATAAATCTGAGGCCAGGCAGGCAGCGGAATCGCCAGTACAGAGCCAGAGCTGCCTGCAGGCTCTGTGGTTACTGCAGGCTGGCTGGGTTTGTCCTGTGGCTAAGGATTTGTGCAGCACAAACTGAAGCCTCTCTGGACAGACAGCACAGGCCTCATGTAACCCGAGCAGGCCCTGAGCTCCTTGATGTACGATAGTCTCCTGGTTGGGGTCACGACAGGGGACCTGCCCAAACGTGTGGCCCTAAGGGCCCTACTGTCGTGTACCTGCCCAAACACAGCACACACTGCCTGCTCCCGATGCAACTGGTTGGAAAATGGATGCTACAGTTTAGCTTTGGCGTGTAGGATCATGGAGCAGAAGAGGACCTGTGGCACAACCCTACAGATCCACAGTACTGCTGGTACCTACGTCCAGCTCGATGTATGATATAAATCATCATGCGTTTATCAGAGCTGAGAGCTGACTTGCTGCGTAGGTAGGGTGTTGTTATTTAGAGTCAGCACGTGTGCCCTACAGTACTGAAATAGTGGCGACCTTAAAATGGTGCATTTCTTTTCCTTCAAGGATCTTCATCTTCCTTATTAAGCCATTTCCCTTTTCAAGCCTGCTGCACCGTGTCCTGCTGGCTCTTCAGGCAAAACCTCTGCCCCTGCTAGATCCCAGCTTCTCCGTTCCACTTTGAACGGACCAGAGGGACTGCTTCAAAGTATGCCGTCCTCCCTCCTGGACTCCGGTTGCCCCCGCAGCTCTTGCCATAGTAGTTTACATGCAAAGTCTGCTGTGTGCAGCCCAGTTATCTTAATTGTTTCTCTCTGCTCAGTGAATTGGCAGCTGGCAGTTATCTTGCCTGCTCCTTTTTCTCTCATCTCTGCTATCTAAAGGATTTACATAAATATCCTAAGGCTATTGAATATGCTGCATTGGGGATGCTGATTTGTGGAAATTAAAAGACTATTTTAATTCCCAGGACTTGACAGTCCAGGATTAGACCATTAGCAGTTAGACCACTTCCTGCGGTTTCACTGATGTCCCGCTGTTTCCCTCTTTGCCTATTTGTAAATCTGAATACAAAAGCATACATATACTGGTAGGTTTTTGCAATGTGTCAGTAAAGATGCTTTTTGGTATCTTTGGCTTGTGGAAGTGTGTCTCCCCTCCCTCCGTTTCATTAAGCTTTAAAGAACAAAAGTCTCAGGACTTCAAACAGGAGCCTCATATTATTTCTTACTTCTTTGTTTTGAAGAGCCTGATGCATACAGCAGTGATTTTTAATGTTTCTTAAAAGAAAAAGAGTTGCAAAGATAACCGAGTACAATCCTACAGCTAGACTGGCTGATTTACAATCTAACAAGGTAGTCAGAATATCCAGAAACACAAAAACCTACTTGAAATTTACACAGTCCAAGGCTGAGACCACCTGGTAGTGGAATAGTAGGAGAAAGAGAGTAGATCAAGTTAGGAGAGGGAATATTGAGGGTCCTGGGCTTTAAGAAGCTGTAATAAACGCTTTTGTGTAGGTTTATGTGGAGTACCTTTTCTTTTAAAAAAGTGTAGCTTTATCACACTAAAAACATCACTTTTTTTTTTTTTTGTCTGGAAACTATATGCATCTTGCTTCTGAATTATGAAAATCAAGTTTTGTAGGACTTGCCTGTTCTAGTAGCTTACCTGAAAATATTTTAGTAAACAATTAAAATTCAGACTGTTCTGAACAGATTAAGGATCAGTGAGTTACCCACCAAAATGTTTAATCTTTGAAACTTCACTCTTTGATCAAAACTAAAACATATGCAAAGGACTGTCTCTATACCTCATCGAATGTGCTTTCAGTCTGTCTTTGGCAGATACAGTAAAACATTTCTTTCTTTTGAGTAGGCACATCTAAAGAACTGGAATTAAACACATATTGAAAAAGGGAAAAAACAGCTTCTGGCTATTAAAATTCATGTAAATATGTAATTTGGTGAAGTCCATAGAACTGTAATGCGTTTTTTTCCTGATCATTGCCCTTAGTAGCATCATGTACTCTCTACTGCACAGCAAGTTCAACAGAAAGTAAACATCGTGGTTCCAGACTTTTGATTTTTTTGAAATATTTATTTGGTTGATCTTTCCATGTTTTGCTAAATGAACTCATGACTTTGCATCACTTGCCATTCACTTTCTTTCTGATGATTCTCTGCCATTGATGGAGAAGTGGGAAGGTTTTATATTGTGCGTTTCATTCTGCTCCTACAAGGCTATGCACCATGCCTTCAAAAGAAACAATAGAACGATGAAGTTAGGCTAGTTTGTCATTGTTCTATCATTAATATCAAGTCTCTGCACTCATGGGTTGCTAACTGGGGTGAATTTGATGTGGAGGTGGCATAAGCATGCAATTATGCTTCTGCTAAACGAGTAGTGTACAGTACTGTATGACTATAAATCATTACCCAAATAACCAGGCATAATAAAATTAACAAACTAGCAGTGATGGATACAGGTGTATTTGCAAAACATCTCCTTCTGCTCCAGGAGTTTTATTTTGTGATTTGACTGCAGCATGCTACCTGTGCTGTTGAGGACGGTAATTTCAGTAGTGTGATGATAAACAAGACTCATTGGCCAAGAAGAGGGTCCCCTTGACGTTGCTGTGGTGAATGTACTTCATCACAGTCTCATTGTTAGTGCTGTCAAATAGCTTAGCTTATATGAAGCATGTATGATGTGTTGGAAAGATTAATTTTGTCACTTATACAAATGACAAGGGTAGCTAACATCTCAGAAGGGATAGTTTACAAGCAGTTGCACAATTAACCCAATTGTTTTCTTTCATAATTAATTATGTTTATTCATGGATGAAGCTGTGATTTCTGCCTGGAACTAGAAAGTTAAGCTCTGATAGCCTTTGTGAAAAACAAAATTACTGTTCTAGAGCGACCCTCGTTTCCTGTGAAGCATGTAATCTGAAGTCTTTAGAATCCTGATGATATTGTGAATGCATATTTTTATAGGATATGTGGCCATAGAATTATTGGGGTTTTTTTAGGTTAATCTTCAGAGTGCTACACTTTACAGTGCATGTGTTTTGCAATACTTTCAAGAAAAGAATAGGAGGACAGAGTTGAGTCCACTGACTGAATTCACTTTGTGTGTGTTATTAGTTAATAGGATAGGTATTTTTGTGTTATGGAAAAAGACTTTTGGTTTTACTAGTCAAGACTACTCATCTTGAATTTGGTAGAATTGGATTTTGGTGATGGGTAGCTGGGAAGAGCATATACGTATGCTTTCTTTGTAGAGTTCAGAATTTTTCTAATAATCAGTAAATTCACCTCATTGCTGTTAATATTTATTGCATGGATGTGTGCATTAAGTGATCTTGAGAATACATTGGCATACTAGTAGTGCATCTAGCATGTTGCATACTACAACACAGGGAAATAACTCTTATCAGTTTATTCTTTTCTAACACTGTTTGTCTTGTATTCAAATCCTTTTAAATAGTTTAAAATTAAGTGGTGCTAAAAATAGTTTCAGCTTTAACTTCTCAGATTTAAATTTTCATTGTGGTTTTGTTGTTTGGTGAGTCTTGTAGGTTTTATGGAATCACAATTGCTAAAGTTCCTGACTTCTTTCTATAGGCAACTTTCCACTTCTGTTCATGGCTCAGCTTTGACTCTCTCTCCTACATCTAGCAAGGGACTCCTCTTAAATCTCCCATCAACTTTGTCAGTTTTAGGATGTGAATCAGGGTCCTCAATGGATGATGAATTGCTTGTGGTCAACTATACCCATTCCTTAACCAAGAGATAATCAGCATTATTTGGTAACTCTTCTTTCTGCTCTGGTGTGAGATGCAAAAATTCTCTAGTCACTTCTTTGAGTTTTTGATTAATACAGAGGCAAAAATATCTTAAGATGACAATCAACCCTGGCAGTCAGGATGAAACAGCTGATACAGTTATATATGGAGTCCCTAGTTTCTGGTGGAATTCACAAGCTTTACAAAAACAACCTGTAGGCAATTGTAGGTTCAGCGTCTTGAAAAGCATGCATAGGGAAGTAAGCTAAAGTGTGTAGTATGATATTAGCTATCGAAAATTAGCAATGCACCTGCTAACAATAACCCCATTTGACAAAATAATTGCTTTCTGCATTTGACTTAGTGAAGCTCTATTGTTTAAAAAAGACGTTTATTGTGTTACAGCATCCATGTACAGAGATCCTGGGTGCTATCGTCTAAGAAGGAATAGGTAAAGACTACTATTCATTAATAATAAAATGATTCATTGAGAGTAAAAAGATAATTAAGGGATTTATAGCTAAATGACTAAAGATATAAAGTGAAAGATAATTTTAGCATATTAAAAATTTGCATTGAATCTGACAAGGATTAAATCCACAGAAAATAGTATGTGTAAAACAATAAAAATGAGACAGTGAACACAGGAACATCTTGGATGTATTTAAGTCCTAAATAAAGCTGCTTAATATTTATTCTAGATTTTTTTAAGATCCTTACCTAAAAGCTAAGATACTTTTTTCCTCCTATTATTCTCCACACAAGGTGAAAACTCCTGCCTTGATTTGGTGTGTTGCTCCCTTTCCCCTGACAAAAATCTTGGCAAAACTTGAGGGTTACAGCTTTACTTGAGGCAGTGCTTGGGTCTGGTTGATGTGTTTGAAGAATTGATTCTAACTTGAGTCATCATCAGCCCTGGTGCGCACTTGCTGGCTGCTTGCTGGTAGGTCATGGCCTGCAGAGCTGTAAGGTTGGCTTTCATAGGGACGTATCATGAAGGTGCAGGAACAACCAACAATTACTCTGCTGTTTTTCAACTCTGTTTTCTAAAATCCTCTGTTCTCTCCCCAGAGTTAAAGTGATCAAATACCATCACCATCACCTTGTCATAATCTTTTCCTTCCTTCTTCCTTGTCCATGGGACTTCTCTCTCCTTACCTGTTTAAAGATACTATCCTTCAATTATTTTCTAGATTGAAGCATCAAACATTTTTTAATATAGTTATTTCATTCACTCTTCTTAAAAGTACAACACATTCCTGCTTCTATGATCCAATGTTTTAGAAGACTCCTGCACAATACTGCTATGCTCTGAACTCAAGGAAACAGTATCAAAATATACCAAGATGTTATTACTAATAAAAATTCAGATTGTCCAGTCACAGAATCCTTTTAATATATTTCAGGGCTCAATATCTGATATGTATGTATTGATGATGTATCAGCTGCTCCTGGGTTGAAGGCAGAAGTGGTTCCCAGTTGTCAGGGAGCTGCAGGAACAACCTTTTCCATGCAGTAGTTGCATAAGATCAAGACCTGCCCCTGTGGTTCAGCGGAGTGACCACACAGGTGATGGCTGTTGATTTGAACAGTAGGAGTGACGCCCCCTGGAACAAGTCCTGACGTGGCACAGGCTGAAACATGAAATTGGTCATTGTGTATGAGGCATGTGAAGGAGCACGTGTGAGGGAGGGAGGCGTGCAACTGGGAGGTCGTGTGCTGGGAACACTGAGGAGGTGATGCTGTGCCACAGCAGCGTTGTGGAGGACATGAAGGAAAACTGCTGTATGCTGTGTTCATCAGCTATCAGAAAGTTGTGACCCGTGGTAGTTTGCCTCTGGTGCCCAGAGTGGCAGTGACTGTGTTGTGCCTTATAACTTGCCCAGGGTAAGCCTGGGATCCTCTGACCTACCACTATCCTTAGCTTGGGAAAAAAATGCTACAGGAAAAAAGGCTCCTTCCCATTTCGTTTGGTGGAGGTTGGCTTGCTTCTCCATGTTGCTACTTTCTGTAAGGGAAGAATTATAGCAGTTAATTAGGTTGACAATCAAATTTATTAATATCTAAGAGATCCTTATCACTGACCTCAGGGTAGCCAGGTGCCTGCATTCTCCCCTGCTCTGGGGACACTGCTAACAGCTCCCTGAGTAACAGGACATGGGCTCGTGTTTTTCAAAGACAGGATCGTTAGGCATCATCAGCTGTTAGTGTGGAACCTGAACAGATCATCCTATGCTGACAGGCTTACGAACTGCTTACAACCATCTGTCAAATCAGTTAAATTGCTTAATTCTTATATGAGCAGTGCTTCTTGTCCAGAGCAATGGTCAATAATAATGCACAAGGGAGATAATTTTCAGCAGTATTAGGGAACACCTACATAAAAGAAATGTCTCTTTATGCAAAGATCTTGGGATCAGTTAGACAGCAGCAGTTTTGACACAAGTGTGAAGATGAATGTAGAGGAATGGATTAGTTCCCATTACCTAATTACTTCTAATGAAGTTCAGAATATTTTGGTATGTTTCATTCCAGAGTAATTTTTTTACCACAAAGTTATTTTTTTCTGCCTCTTCTGCTTGTGACAGGAAGAAATGTTAATATCTCTTTATATTATTTTACAGACCACTATCTGAGTCTGAACAGATCAACTTTTTAAGGAAGACAAAACTATATATTCAACAGCAGAAGTATGATGAAGCGGTAAGCCTGTTTTTACTATATGCCTTCTAGAAACTTTTTACAGGAACTTCTATTATATGTAAATATTTTGATTTGTTTAACTTGAAATGAAACTGGGAAATAAAACTTTTTTCCTTCCTTATGATGCACATCTCACTTATTAGCACTATTAAAATCCCACTGTAAGTCTCAAAAATGTAGCATTTTGACATCAGTACTAATAAGGAATACCGTGTTGCTATATTTTTTCTCAGACTACTAATGCACAGTGCATATTTTTCTTTTCCACTGTAGAAAAGGGTAAATTGAGAAGCTGAGGAATATAGTTCATGTTCACACTTCTTATGCTGCTAGTTGCATGAAAAAAAGCATGGTGTCTTGCTCCATCAGAGACCCTGCCTTGTTTTGTTCTTTTCCCTGAACCAGCTGTTCTTGTTTTTGATTTCACGTTTCAGTTTGTCAGAGACTGGGAGCCATATGTGGAATCGTTCTGTGCTTCTCAGTTCTGGTATTACTTTCTTAAGTGTTTGCTACCACTTATGGTGTGACAGCATACAGTTCACCAGTGCTCGTATTCTGACATTCACGGAAATAATTAGTAGAAATAAATGCTACAAATAAGTCTTCCATTTTAACAGGTTTAGTTTGGTCACTGACTTTTGTCTTTAAAAGTACATGAAAAAGTTGAATATGTAAGATTACATTTAACCTGCCAGATGCATGGAAGAGTAAATCCATTATGTGTTAGGGTTCAGCTCTTCTTTTTCCCTAATATGTTACTCAGGATAATAAATTACTATTTGATGCACAGGACAGCTAAATATATTTTATACCTTGTGCCTTTTTATTTACCTCATTGTAAATTGGAGATACCTCAGTTTAAATCAATGGATCTATGTTGATGTGGGAGCAGGTTTTCTTTTTGGTATTCCTAGTACTGCTACTTGGCTGTAGCAGGAGTGTTTACTTACAGGAGATATTTTTTACATTTCAGAAGCAGAACCTGCGAGTTTGTGTTGTTGGTTATATAGATTTTTACCCCTTGTTCACTTGAGTGCCCCATGTGTTCAAGTTTACTCTTGATCACTAACACACCAGGCTTGTGCATGTGCCCTGGTTATCCTCAGCTTCCTATATTGTAACGCAGAAAGGTTGATGCATTGCCAGCTGCTGGGGTGTAGATGATTCTTTGCCCTTCCACTCTCCAGCTCTTTGCATTGCAAATGTGTGTTCATAATTGTATCCTCAGGAATGACGTGACCTTGGGTGAGTTTGCTCATTGGCAGACTTGTGATCTCTTCAGTAGTTGACACACCTTTTTCTGTGGGTTGTTGCTGTTAAGTCCCAACAGGATACCTGGACATATAAAGAAGTCATATATGCTCAACTTCTTGTTATACTCTTCCGTACAGATCTTTTAATCACCAAAGAATCCTCAGTGACCACAAATCACACAGCTGAGCTTCTGATCTTTGGGTAAATCACAGGGGTCAGCACACCTCTGTGTAAGGAATGACGAAGTGGGAAAAAACACTGTCTTTACCATGGTGTCTCGCCAGTGGAAGTACAGAGTAAGGGAACCTGTGGTTAGACTGAGTACAACCCTTCTTCTGTCCAAATTATTTGCATCCTGAGAGCCCCAAGCAACTGCTTTGTGAGAGAAACTGGGGCTCCAGTTCAATTTCTGAATTCACCTCTGGTGCTTAGGCAAAGTGCTGGGGGCATTGGGTACTACTGAAGTGGAGGACATCAAACCCGAGTAAGAAGGTATTTCAGGCTGTGGAGAATGACCACGTTTCAGCTGCATTCATAATCCTTCTCCTATGGAAATGTGCCTTCAGAAGCACGTGACTGTGTTTTTGTGGGAGTCGCTTATACTGGAATATATATATGGCCAAATCCTCGTGGGAAGAACAAGTGGCATGCTTGGTAGTAGGTGGTGTTCAAGGTGTGCTGTCTGAGTAGCTTTCACCATCTGGCTACTGTTGTGGCCAGGGAGGATGGCGAAAGAGCCAAATGATGGTTGACTTTATGTCCAACAGGAGTCCCAAGCAGTGTGCACTCCAGCAGCTGGTGTGGGCCAAAACACTCTACCTGAGTGCAGGGAAGACACACGTTCCAAGAGTGGCGGAGCTGCTTGAGCTCGGTTGCTGTCAGTTAGGTCGATTTGCAGAGCTTGCAATATTCTAAACTGTTGCTTATGTGTTTTGTTTGCCTCTAGGTATCTCTGTGCAAAACCCTGATTAACCTTGCTTTGGAAGGCTTGTCTTATTACCACACTTACGATAGATTATTCCTGGGTCTAAGTATTGCAATGGGTTTTGTGGGCTGGACGACTTACGTGATTTTGGTGATTATCAAGACCAATACCAATTTGACCAAGACTGCCCAGACTAATTATAAGGTAGGTCAGAAACATGCAATGATTTTTTTTCTATCAGTTTTCACCATTAAATGTATGTTCAGTCCCTCTGTGCAGGAGAGCGAATTGCACAGCTTCCACTTCTTTTGACTGCATGTGGAAAATGGCAGGCTGTGGAGTTTTCTAGTTTCTGTAATCCTGCGTAGTGTTACTGTTTGGTCCATTTGTTAGTGTCAGTATTCCTAAACTGTGTAAGTGTGAGTATGCAATACTGTGCTTTCTCGGTTTCTTCCTTCCTGCAGCTGTGCATTTTAGTAGATGTTAATGTGAGTGTAAGCAAATTAGTGATTTAAACTAATAGAGGGTCTGTCTTTAACCAAAAGTCAATTTTCAGCATTAATTGTAGCAGTCAGCACTCTGTTGTAATAATACCTGTTTGGAAGAATACAAACTTTGGGCCGTTTTGATTTTTTTTTTTTTACTGTAAGGCCAAAAAAATTAGCATGTAAATTGTTTTATTCCTGTCCTCTTTGGCAACGTGAAATCAGTTTTCAGAAGCTGCCTGTGCAGTCAAATCATGGCATTTTTAAAATGTATAACCTGTTTTAATACAAAGGGGAATTGTGGTTTCACAGATTGACTTGCTCTCTCTTGGTCTTTGTGATTTGCAAGGGTGCAGCAGAAGACATCAAAGATGAAGGAAGCTCTTTTTGACAAGATTATTGTGGTTTTCTTTTTCAAAAAGTAAAAAATCCTAGGAAATCCACTTACTTTCAGTCATTCATCAGGAAAAGAGATAGCTCAAAAAGGTGAACAGACAGAAAGCTAGCATTTCATTAGAGAAGGATTAAAGGCTTGAGGCGGGGAGGGGGGTAATCTCCCAAACTTCAAGAATTTATTTCAGAAATAAAAGGAATTGTTTCATTTGATAATGCAAATAAGAATGAGTACTCACTTAGCATCTTTACTGCCTTCAATATATTACTCTGAGAAAATTCCTGTCATGCTATCTTGAGGTTTTTACTACTGGCTGAAATGAGATAGTCTTGGCCTTTAATGAAAATGATCAAACAAAATTGAAATGGAAAATATTCATAAGTGCTGTACTGCATGATTTAGGTTTTCTTTCATCAAATAACTGAGAAGAAATAATCCAAGATGTATGTTGTGTTAGATGTGTAGAAAAGAATTACAATAAATAGACTGAGTATTGGGCATATTAATAACTACATTAAGCAAAAACTTCACATTTTTAGTTGACAACAGATTTTCATTTGGTATATTGATTTTACTTGTTGAAGACAAATTTTCTGCTAGTGACACTGGTACAAAAAATAGGTTTCTTAGTTCTTTGTCTGTAGAATTTTCCTTTCCTCAGTTTTAGTAAGAGGCCCCTTTTCTGTAGAAACTTTTTTTTAGTGTTCCTAAATACCTAGGAAATCATCGTGAGAGGCTAGTGCTTTATATATGGAAGTTATTTGGTTTATAGCTAATATTGGAGCTACTTAAAGAATTTTGCTGAGAAACTGATCTGCCATTGACAAATAGCCTTCTGCAAAGCACATCCTTATAAAATCTGAAAGGAGCCTCTGAATGATGAAGCTGCGTATCCTGTATATATCATCTTTAAAAGTTCTTGGCTTTTTATGCTGCGCATGAAAAAAACTTTTTTTCTTTTAGTGTACTGTGTTGTTTCGCTTAGCAAGAAGCCTAACATTTTAATCTATTTTTAAACATCCACAGAAAATGCAAATCTGGTTTATTTTCAATGCATGATCAGCTCTATAATATTTATGTCTCTATATGGAATAGAATGTTGATTGTATGCGTTTTCTCATTCAGTGATAAATTATAGTGTGCACATTGTATCTATACATATTCATTCTGTCTATATGTCAGCAAATGTAAAATTTAAAACTAATAAAATTGCATTAGGTCAGCTTTCTATATGGCATACTCTTTCTTACTCTAATGGTGTATATTAGCAGCAATTCTATCTTAAAAATAATTCAGAACTTGCATTTGCTGTCAGTTTAGATCAAGGCAGTTGCATGTCAGTTATGGGGGGAGACCAGAAAAAATTCTAACCTGCCTACATGAATTGCTAATTGAATGTCTTTTCTTCTCAGCATATTTAACATAGTTGCATATGTCTACATAACTCATTCAAAGAAACTGGCATTTGTGTAGGCGAAAACAGTGTCTTCAGCCATTACCTACGCAATACACTGAAGACTGTTCAGGCACTAAGGCTGCCTTTGCTATGCCAAGTTGCAATACATAAAGATAAAATTGTTTATTTAAAACTTGCCCATAATCTTCCCTTACTGCTAATTCTTCTGATATCTGAATGTCCCTAATAAGGAAGAGCAGTTCAGTGTCCAGGTAGAAAGTGGATGCAGAGTGACTGCTTAATGCTTCTCTTTGCACAAACAAGTGATTGCTGCTACCTGATGATTGAGGACTAGCCTACCTGTCTGAGATCACCCATTTTAAATATTTCCTTTCTCTCTTTGATGGCTCCTCCTTACAGTTTTCTCAGTCTGAGAATGTGTTTCTTTGAGTACAGGGTAGGGAGAATGTTCTTTTCTCGTGGGGTTGTTTTTTTTTTTGTTTGGTTTTTTTTGGTTTTTTTTTTAAAACAAAGCCCAAAGCTGGTGTTGTAGGTTAGGTTTAAATATAGTAACAGTTCTAGCTATGCTAGGAACCTTTTAGTGCTGTGTGACTCTAGTCCTCTGTTGTATTTTGAAACTGTAGGTTGCTTGCAAGCCTCTTGCAGTAGCTGTCCCTGAATCCTGAAGAGTTGGGGTTTTTTTCCAGTAGGAGTTAATGGTTTATATTTTAATTTAATTAATTCTCCTACAAATGTCTCAAGGAGGAAGAGGAAACATGCTAACAGAATTTCTATTAAACGTTTTGACCGTAATGCTACTTGAACTTGAAAGGTCATGCTCCAAGTCTGCTTTTAGAATCTAAATTTGAGAGAGTTCTTTTTTTCCAAAACCCTTAGCATCTCTGACTTCACTGGATTTCAAATACCCATTGAACATAAATACTTTTGAGATTCCAGATTGTACAAATGTGCCTTTCCTGTGCAGATTTTACTGCAAGGCCTTATGTAGAGGCATGTTCAGAGTCAGATCTTCAAATCCCACTGTTGTTTTTTTCATCTGGCTGGAAACAGCATCCAGAGTTGTGTACATAGACACAAGGCGACTTCAGTGGCTGTGTTAAAATAACATTTGCTTTACTGTGTAACTAGCAAATGGAAAATAGCATGTAGTTTAAAACGTTTTATTAATGTTTCAGGAATGTTTGTCCAATTATTTATTTTTCAGGAGTCTACTGTTCTCTTCTACGGTTTTGTCTTTGTTGGAATGATAATAGCTTTTTTCCTGTTGATTCAAACATGTTCTTGGACGTACTACGTATACTGTCTCCTGCCAGTACCACTGTGGTATGCAGTTGTGAGAGAGTAAGTGAAGAATACTTTTTACCAAGAGTGTTTTATAAAACCAGATCTGTGTGTCATTTTTGTTGACAATTAATTTTTCCCCATAAGTTTGGGAGAAAAAAAAAAGGTATAATTTTATTAAACTTCCTGACATGCTTCCTGAGATATTCCAGAGAACTCTGGTGTATTATTTCACTTGACATATAAAGTAGTTTACAAACTGATACAGCTACCAATTCTAGAAGATATCTTTGTTATTAGGAAAAATAAATGTATGTCTTTCCAAGACAAAAGATTTTTAATACACTCATAACTGTAGCAAAAGGGTGCTAAAATCTTGGACAAATGCCTGTAGCGCACCTGACTTATTTTGTAAAATGGGACAGGTTGTTCCTTTTCTTCAATAATTTTGAAATAGACTGATCCTGCTAAGTGTCAAGCGTGCTGAACTCCAGCTGCTTTTGGTGAACATGTGCTAGTCTTGTTGAGGATTGTGTTCTGGTATTGAAACAAACGCGTCTTGTTTGGATCTCCTTTTCTGCCGAATCCAAACTTACTTGTTACCTTCTGATTTCCATTACTTACCTAATCTACTGGCAATTCTGTAGATGCCAACTCAGCGTTATTCAGAGAAAATGAGACTGACTGCAGTTAGATAATGAGGTGTCTCGTAAAACACAGGAAAAACTTACTGTGATTTTTTTTTTCTCTCTGAAGCTTCTGAATGTTTCATCAGTTATGACAGACATTAGGCACAGCATAACCAAAAATGTTCATAAACTCAGAGCTGATTTGGATAAAGAGTAATCTGAAGCTTGTCCAAATACTGGCAAAGATATGCCAGAAATGAGAGGCAAAAAGCTGGAGGGTTTTCTTGTAGATTCCATTTCTAAACAGATTTCTTGTAGATTTCTTGTAGATTTCCATTTCTAAACAGCAGGCAGGATCAGCAATACCTGAAACATTTCTTGTGCTCTGACCCCCCTCCCTGCCCTTCAAAAGTAAAATGCTATATTATTTTTGTTTTTTTTTAAATAGTTACTATCCATCATTTTGAACAGGCTTCCTGTTATTCAAGACCTTGCTGCAAATCTCTTGTCACTTCGTATTGGTCAGTCTATAGGATTTCTCTTGGTTTGTACACTGGGAGTTGAAATACTAGTAAGTATTTTATCCGTATGTATCAACAGGTATATCATTGTTAGCATTCTACCTCTTTGAGGAGTTGTAAGTTTTATTAATATGCTTGGTTTTTAAGTCTTCCATTGCATTTTTTTTTTAATTATTATTAGGTCTTCAGCTTTTTCTACCGTTCTACACTTACTATTGGTCTTCTTGTCTTTGCTGGCTGGCCAGTGATCGCACAGCTGTGGGCACAAGCAAAGGTACTGTATTGCTCTGCTTAAAAAGAGCATTTTAAATGGCTAACAGCTGGTTGCATCTTAGGATGTTGGGACTGGTCTCTTTGGAATGCCGCTTTAGATTCCTGTTCAGTTATGCTCTCATTCTGATCTCTGTCATGGGCAGCATGTAGCAAGGCAAGGGAGTTTAATATGATCTGCATAGATGTGTTATACAAGATAAGTAGTAAGACTGCTTAAGAATTTTGGGATAGCTGTGAGTTAGCTATCAGTTTGCTATCAGTTTTCTGTTGTTAATGATAACTAAAAAGTGCTTGACTTAAAATAACATGAAATGCACTTGATTTATCAAATTGTCACAGTGACAAAAGTGTTGACTTGCACAATTGGTGAAAGTGCTACCGTTTAAGGAATATGATCATTTATTGAGGGGGGGGAAAAAAAAAAAAAAAAAAACAAAACAAAAACAACAACAACAAAACCCCCTGAAAAACACTTGTCAGTTCATTATTGTCTTCAATCAGCTGACACACATTGCTCCTCAGAGGCAGCTTTCTGTACTGTTTTTCCCAGGAAAAAACTCCACTTTTGTAGTTATGGGTGTGAAGTAGCATAACACTTCATGTAAGAGACATTTCTTCCCTTAGTTTATTCAAACATCTCTTGCTTCATGGGATACCTAAAACCTAGGGTTCTGGGGTAACATTAACATTTCAATTAAAACAAAAAAAATTGAGTCAAATTGGCAAGTCTTGCCCTGCAAGAACTGTCAAGATGGGGGCTTGTATCTGTTTATTTACATTTTTTTAATTGTATTTAAGTAATCAATTTTTCTTAAAGCTGGGTATGCATAGAAGATGTTCTGTAGCACGGAAAATTTATTTTGAGGAACTTGAGTCTGACTTGAACTTGAAAACTTTAAGTGATACAGCTCTTAATATCTTCATTTAGAGTAAAATACCTGGGATAGTGGGTTTTTTTTTTCTTCCTAGCAAAGAATAAGAAAGCTACTTAGGTGATTATAGCGGTTAAATCAAATGGCATTCAGATTCAAAGACTGGAAAATGTTACCATATTGCCAGAGAATAGGTGATTAATTAGCTGCTGCAAGCTTCTGATGAGATTGGTTTAACTCATTTTTTCCATAAGGTTACTCATCAGCATTCTGGTGACTTGCAATGTGTGTGAAAGCCACACTTTAAGAAAGTGATTTTAAGTATAAGCTTAGCTTTAATTCTCATTGTCTTTGATAGGATTTTGACAGCTGTCTAAATGAGATTCTTTTCTGTATTAAATTGAAGTGCTGTAATACCAATGACCCTGTGCCCTTTTTTCAGTTAATTTTATTCTTGATAGAGGCAAGGGTATTTAGCCTGTGGGAGATGCTAGTAAGCATTAGTAGTTTACTGAAGTATTTTTTTCTGATTAGACAATTGTCTGTCCACATGACCCCCAAAAAATCCCATTTGTTTTTCTTCTTTTAGACAACAGCATTGATCTGGAGTCTTCTGTGTGTGCTCCTGGCGATATTTCCTTTAATGCCTGTTGTAGGAAGAGAACCAAACATTCCTCTGGTGTAAGAATCTCATCTAGTTCTTTAAACTTTTTATTTCCCTCTTTGATATTCAAAATTTAGACTGACTTTTGATATATGTGAGGAATTGTGTTATTGAAAGCTGGCTGAGACAGGTATTGAAATTCAGAATTTAAATAACATGATTATAGAGACCTCAGTTACTTACTAATGTGAATGAGAATAGACTTTTAATTCTTTTGCCATGTCCATTTGCTGTTTGTGTTATTCTGTAATTTCTTGTCCAGGGAAACATTTGTCACAATATAAAAAATTTGCAAATTTTACATGAAAATAAAGGTCATCATTAACGGAAGAGATTCACTGGAGTGTAAACATGGTAAATAACACTGACGTGTGTGAATAAGAACATTTATTCAAAAGCAATTTACTTTGACAGCATCTTTCTGAATTCCTCCATCTAATTCTGAATAATCTGTCTTGGAATAGCAGTCTATACCTAATGAGATATTCAGGGAAATAGAGCAAATAGGATAGGCAGAGCTGTTGTCTTCCTCGATGTCTCCTTTGTTTCTTCTTTTTCCACTTCTGCTTATCTGTTCTGCATCTTTTTTTCTGGTACTGCCTGTCTGATTTTCTACAGTTGTTGATTTGCATTTTTTTCTAGTGCATCTTTGTCGTCTGTCCCTCTCCTCTTGTGAGCTACTCTTTCATCATACAAGCATGCTCTCATCTCTGGATGCAATCCAGTTGGTGGGCCTGAAGGCATTAGGCTTGTGGTGTCATTGAGGTTACTGCAGAGAGAGGCTTGAACTAACCTAGGCTGCAATGGTTCCTTCTGCTGTCTGGCAGAAGATACTGTGCCCCCTCAGAGACAGGGTGCTGGATCTCCAGTAAAATATGGGATTTGAGCAGTAATATATGATTGCAGATAGAATTATGAGCCCAGATATTTCCAAAATTATTGACATTCTGCCTCAATATTTTTCACTGTGGTTTAAATCTGTCTGTTGAAAACCCTTCTTAGTCTTGATGCTTGGACATGCTAGAAATATTCAGGGCAATTTTGCTTTGTTTGTATTACAACCTCTCAGCTGTATATACATATGTATGTATTTCTGCTGGTCTGAACTGAGGGGTTTTTGTTCTTTGGAACATTTGAGCACAGCTTAGAAATTAAAATTGGATTAAATTGCCTTCAGATCTTCCTCCCTGGCACTTCTTTACATTCACCTTACCCAGGCTGCACATCTTCCTATTTTTTCTTCTAATGAAACATTGTACCTGTGAAACAGTTTGGGCTGGTCTGAATCTTGTCAGGGGAGTTTTGAAGCTGAAAAGGCTTGAAGCAACAATTAAAAATATATGTATATGTGACACTTCAGGATATTGAAAATAAGGAGATGCTGGGAGAGAAGATACAGGAGGGAGAAATTAGAGCGACAGTGAGAAATAGGTGCATTTATTAAATCAGTTCTTGAGCAGCGGCACTATATGTCAGGTCAAGACTTTTTCTATACATTAATAAGACTTGTATGGTACAAACAGGGAGCTCCTGACTCAACTCAGTCATGAAAAGGAGGCATATGGGAGGTGAAAGCAAGGTCAGATGACCTAGGAGGAACATAGAGACACTGCCTGAACATGCAGGATAGGTTAGGAAAGCCAAAGCTCTCCTGCAGTTGAATCTGGTGTGGGATGTAAAGTGCAACAAGATAGCGTACAGCAGCAAAAGGAAGACTAGGGAAAATGTGGCCCTGCTGCTGGTTGGGGACAGGGACCTGGTGATAAAGGACATGAAAAAGGCTGAGGCCTTCTTTTGTCTCCCTCTTTACTGGTAAGAGTGGCCATTAGGAACCCCAGCTTTCAGACTGCTGAGAGCTCTGGGAAAGTCTGGAGCAAGGAAGACATAAACTTAGTGGAAGAGGATGAGGTTAGGGAACACTTAAATTGGACATGAATGAGTCTATGGGCTCTGATGGGATATACCCAAGAGAGCTGAGGGAGCTGGCCAGTGTCGCTGTGATAATCTTTGAAGAGTTGCGACAGCGGCTGTTGGGAGAGGTGCCCGAGGACTGGACGAAAGCAGATGTTCTCACTACTGCCTTCAAGAAGGGCAAAAGTGAGAACCCAGAGGACTATGGTCAGCCTCACCTCAGGCCCTGGAAAGGTACTTGAGCAACTAACCCTGAAAGCATACAATTTCTAAACATGAAGGCAAGAAGGTGATTGGGAGTAGTCAGCATGAATTTATGAAGGGGAAATTATGCTTGACCAACCTGGTAGCCTTCTAAGATGAGAAGACTGGCTCAGTAAGCCAAGGGAGAAAAGTGAGTGTTGTTTATTTTGACTTCAGCAAGGATTTTGGTAGTCTCCCATAGCATCCTCATACACAAACTGATGATGTATAGGCTAGATCAGCAGACAGTGGGGTGGATGAAAAACACAATTGTCAAGTTCGAAGGATTGTAATTAACAGCAGAGACCAGCTGGAGGCCAGTCACTAGTAGTGTGCAGCAGGGGTTGCTACTGGGGCCAATGCTGTTTTAATATCTTCATTACTGACCTAGATGATGGGACAGAATGCACCCTCAACAAGTTTTGTAGGTGATGCAAAACTGGGAGAAGTGGTTGATGCAGCAGATGGACATGCTGCCTTTCAAAGGAATCTCAACAGACTGGAGAAATAGGCAAATGGGAAGCTCATGAAGATCAAAAAAGAGAAGTGCAAAGTCCTGCACCTGAGCAGAACTAATTTCCATGCACCAGGACAGGCTGGGACCGACTGGTTTGACCACGAGCCAGCAATGTGCCCCTTGCAGAAAGGGCCAATGGTAGCCTTGGCATCACCAGGATGATAATGAGGAAGGTGATTATTCCTCTCTATTCAGCCCTGATGAGATGCACCTGAAAGTGCTGTGTTCAGTGCTGGGCTCTCTGGAAAGAGAGATGTAGACACACTGGACCAGGTCCAGACAATGGCCATTAAGATGAGTAAGGGATTAGAGCATCTGTCACAGGAGACCAAGCAAGAGCTGGGACTGCTTATCTTGGAGGAGAGACTGAGAGAGCTGGAATTGGTTATTCTGCAAAAGAAAAGACTTGGGAGGATCGTCTCAGCGTGTATAAGTACCTGTCTAGAGGAGAAGAGTAAAGATGACAGAAAGATTCTTCTCAGTGTCCAGAGAAGAGACAAGAAATGGGCAAAAATTCAGATACAGGAAATTCCATTTAAACAAAAGAAAAAAGCTTTTTTTACACTTAAGGGAGATCAAACACTGGAACAGGTTCCCCAGAGAGGTTGTTGAGCCTCCATCAGCAGAAGTTTTCAAAACCCAGCTAGACATGGCCCTGAGCAACAACAGTCTTGCTGTTGCATTTAAACCAAGCAGTGTTTGATAGTAATGGTGGTGTAATTACCCTGTTAGATGGCAAACCTGACAAACTTTGAAACCACTAAATTTGGATCACCTGTCACTGTTACTGTTTTGTTCAAAATATTATTTGGAGGTAATTGAAAGTGCCTAAAAATAATGTGTGACAGATCAGATGTGGCCAAAATAGAGACTTTTTTGGCACTGCCGTGAAAAGAATGTAACTGTATTTGTGGATGGCAAGTTTGTTTAAAAAAAAAAAAATTAAAAAAAAAAAAAACCCACACAGAAAAAACACCAAAACCCACACACCTCTGCATTTCCAGCTCCCCCCCACTACAAAAAAAAACCCCTCGAACAAGTAGACAAACAAACAAAACAACCAAGCCACACTTGATTCTGGATTGGATTTTGTTTTTCTAAAGCTGGATGTTGAAGTTTACTTAACATGTTAAGTCTTGGTACTGTAATGAATTGTTTCATCTTAGTAAATAACATATCTGTGAAAATTTGCTGAACCTTTTGATGTTATTTCCTGGATTTTATTGTTCTTTTGTTTGTTTTTACAGAATAGCAACTGGTTTGCTGACTCTCTTGATCTCTTGCTTTTCATTGGCATCTCTTTGTAAAAGTGGAAATAAGTACAGAAATAACGAAGATCTGAAAGTACATTTTTACCAGGTCAGTTGCTACTTTTCAGTAATTTTGAATGCTAGAGGGTTTTTATGTGTAACTTTTTACGTACTTTCTAAGAACATGATCCTACCAAGGCTACAGTTTTCAAGAAGAAAATGATTATTCCCCATGACTATTTCAAGAGGATCATGTGCTTATGGTAATATGGATTTTTAGATATCATAATGCTGTGTTGCCAAAAGCTCATCCTGTGCATATTTAGGTGTGCATACATGTTCTGCTGCTCTAGTCAGAGAGTTAGTTTGTCCTGCCTTCTGTCTGTGCATATAGCTTCCAGTGACCTTTGTAGGAATTGCACATGTGCACTGAAGACCAACTTGCTGGTTCAAGGGGTTCTTTCCAGCTTCTGGCTGTTGCATAACAATGTTAGACCGATACTGAGCTGGTTTTCTGTTGGTTAGATTTTCTTCCAGATAAAAGATGAGATTTTTTTCTTTATAGCCTAATGAAATAGGTAGATCTTTTAATAGTAAGTGCTAATTAAGTTCTAGAAAGCCTTTAAGATTCTAATAGTACTTTGCATGTCTGCTGTCTTTTTTTTTTTAATCGTATTGCAAGATAATGGTTTTATTTCAGGACCAGGTTTATTGGTTATGACTTACATGCTGGAGTTTCTTATTGAGCTAAGCAGTGTATTTATTATATCAGTGATTTAGGTATGGAGCTCAAGTTGATTAAAAGGAGGAGAGTTCATTCGTTCATTAAAGAATAGTGAATGCTTAACATGCCTTTACCTGAGCGTGCACACGTGGTTTCTCTTAACTTTTCCAGCTTAACTGTGGAAAAGAAGTATCAGTTCCTTTCCTAAGCATTTAGGACAGATATTTCCAGTGGATTTCTCACTGGGATGCCAGGACACAAATTGTACTGGGTGGGGGAGTGAGAGAGAAGCTGAGTGGGCATCTGACAGCTAGCCAGTGTCAACTCATCGCAACTGTGGCAGCATCTCACATGGTGTAACAGTGTAGAGAAGCTCACAAATTATGATGAAATGGATCTGTAGTCAAAAAGTAATGCCAGACTATTCTTGAGCCAACTTTAGAGATTGAGGAAATTCACACACACAGCTCCTAGATACTTAATTGGCTGAAAATGTTCTGCATGCTTGTTCAGGGAGTAATATCTTCGTTTTTCTCCCAACCTTTAAGATGATCATAAAGCTCATCAAATTGCTCCTTAATCAGAGGATATTTTACAATAGTGATATCTAATTACTAGTCTCTATTAGGTCTTTATTTCAAAAGCTTGCCTGGGAATGGAAAACTGGGATTCAGCCTTCACACTCTGGGCAAGGAAAAGATTGGGAGGGGAAATAGTTCAGACTTAGAGGGGGAAAGGGACATTACAGAGGCATTACCCATTTCTAAGCAAATAACTTGTTTTGAAGTTAGGTTGCATTTAGTTGCTTTGAAATGTCTAGGAAAACAAACGGAAAATGTTTGTCAGAAGACTAGTATTTCTAGGCAACGGAATTCCCTTGTTCTCCTTTTCGTTTTGAATTGGAGTCTTCAGTAAGGACACGGAAGGGGGTAATCTTCTAAAACACTGGTTTAGAGCATTTTGAACACACAAGTTTTGATTTCCAATTACCAGCCAGTTTTAAGGGTGAGATGAATCCTCTAGTCAGATGAAACATACCTTTTTTGCAATGACAAACAGTGATCAGGGCACTGGGCACTGACATTCGTGGCCCCCCATGACATATTCATATGTCAGGGGCCCCATGCCATGTTCATATTCGTATGGCACGACCTCGTGCCATAGTCATATTCACACAGGGCGGCCTCAGGAAACTCAGGGTGGTTGTTTTATGCTTCTTCATTTTGGGGGAGTGAGAAAATATAATGATTTGCTACAGGTCTTTTTTTGCCCTGTGTGCCCCTTTCCTGGCAAGTATTGGCTGAAGTGGAAGGGCAGATATGGTTTTCCTTCCTCGTACTCTGTATGGTTTGTCTTGGGGATTACCATAGCTGCTCTGCTAACCTCTTTTATAGGTTCAGCTCTGACCAAAAGCCTTTCAGTTACACAATGGAGAAGAAATAGCTGGTGTTTCTAGGTTTTTTTTCCTTTTACAAAAAGCCCACTGATCTGACAAACTGCTCTGACCAGGATCCCTTGACCTTTTTTTTTTTTTTTGGTAGTGTCTGTGATTTAGAACCCTCATTTCACCTGACCCGAAAATTTTGCACCTGCTCGTTTGGGATGAGATGCATTTTTATGCAAGAAATAAGATAGTATTTCCCAAAGGCTCGGGTATTTCATGTTTGCCTGAGCTGTTCTCCACAAGTTATTTTAGAATTGCATCTGAATAAAGACACTTTCCTTTGCAGTTCTCCTCCTATTTCGGTCAGAGAAAGAGGGGCATTCAGCATAGCCTAGGCTTTTTGTCGTGCTTATGATGAATTTTTTTCTTTTCTGAAGACAACTTTCTTGTTACTTGTCCAAGTGAGCTTCCTTTTTCATCTGGGAAAGTAGCTTGTAGTGAAGATATCACACCTGGTAAGAAACAAAAGTTTGTGCCATTACATTAATTGCTCTGCTTTTGGTTGAGAAGGAACCTGAGTTGGCAGAGACCCTCAGAGTAGGTGAAGAACCTGCCAGTTTGCATGTAGTCCTGAACAGAAAAGATATATTTCTATGTTCTGGTCCTGAACTATGTATTACTGTGTTGGTTTCTCCATGGATGGGACAGAGTTAGCAAATGAGTATGAACTACCTACCTGCATGGATCTGAGAAGCCACTTACAGGCTACTCATTTATTCGCTGTTTTTTGTACTGACACACTATAGCTTTCCAACATGAGTATTAGCCTTAAAGAAGCAGAAGAGTCCCAGGCAACCAAACAGCACGATCAAAAAGATTTCTCAGCAAAAGCATATAAACAGATACTTTAAAAACTAAAAATGCAAGCTTGAGTAACTTCATATGGTTACATTTACATTTCTGTTACAAAAACTTAAGTTGTGTTTAGACCTAATTTTGAATTTTTGATACATGTCACTGTTTGCTTGAGGCAGAAGATACTAATTACACCCTCAGAGTTTCTCAAAATTGTCAAGAGTTTCTCAGGTTTTCTCATGATATCATTAAAGCGGGAATAACATTTTTTTGCTGAATCTTGTTTGCTATGGCAAGGAGAGACTTGTCTTTTGGTTAATGCTGCTTCTGTCATTGAGAAGTCATTAAGGCTTTGAGAGTGGTGAAAACAGAAGTTATTTATAATGCATCGGCTAGGCTGCTGCAGTGCTTACTGTACAACTTTTTTTTTTTTTTTTCCTGGAGAGAACATCAGTTTCTCTTTGCCAGCAGTTTCATAGGTGAAGTCCAGTTTTTGCTGCACTACTGAAAACACCGCTGTTTCAGTTGATTGATAAAGTTGGGCCAAAGCATTATTCCTATGAGGCTTGACCTTCATCTGGGTCTGAGGTGGTCTCCTCTAAATTAGGAGGAGAAATAAACCGCAGGAATTCATGTCATATTGGTGGAACTAGGGGACAGGAGGAGTGTTTTCAGTCAGCCTTGTGTAGCGTTCACCTGATGATGCTGGTGCCCCTACCATGCTCTCTATGGGCTCTTATAATGTGAGATGCTTAGGAGAGCTCTCAGCAGCTGGAGAAGAGCTGCTGGGACTGCAGCTGTCACCCTTGGTTTCCTCTTTCTAGCTGTGACCTAGGCATGAGCATGAGCATTTCTCAGAGGCCAGCTCTTAAGTTCTCTGAACTTCAAAGAAGGTTGTGAAGGGGAAAGAAGACAGGTTCTTAGCTGGAGACCTCAGTTCGCATTTCCAAGTTGCTTCTGCGCTGTTCCACAGTCCTGGACATGTTGGTGAAAGCTGAGAGCAGTTTGAACATGACTCTAAAATGTGAACACAGGAGTCTCAAAAGCAGATGCTGAGCCCTTCCCTGGACACTGGCATAGATCTAGCAGCAATGAATTGTGTTCACTAAAGTGCCTAGGTCATCACAAGTCTTCCAAGGCACAAGATATATTATGGGAGATGACACAAAGTGAGTGCAAAGTGACTTCACCAGTGCCTAGGGGATAGCGGAGGTATTACCAGAGCTCATGACACTAAAAGAATTTGAAAAGATATATCAAAGGGGAGAGATCTGGCCTGAATACAGCAAAAGCATCCCAAATAAACATCAGAGGTCTAAAGGGGCCAATTCCCTCAGATTTTGGAGGCTTAATGCTTCGACCTAGCTTATTGATGTCACACAAAAATAGAAGTTACATGTTCTTGTGGCCTGAAATTAAATAGAAGCAGCAGATACAGGGCCAAAAAAGCATGCTGACAGCTAAGTGTATCCTCTGGGCAGGTACCACTAGGTATTCCTGTGTCTGACAGGGGAATGGCAGCTATTCATACGTTAAAAAGTGATGGATGTGAACACTGTGTAGTTTCTTTGCGCTAAAAAAGCCATAACAGCAATTATATCTTGTCATGCAGTTGTAAAGCAGGTTTGCAAAGTATTGTGCGTGCTTGATTTACCTTTTAGCTGAACTACAGAGTTATGAATAAATAGCAGTAATTGAAAACTTGGCTAAAGCATATTCTTGGATAATTGTTGTCTTTCAAAAATAACTGACTCATGGGGTAATTTTCCTAAGGTTTTTTGCACCTACTTGATGACTGAATAGTGTCTCTTGAATTATTCAAGTAAAAAAAAAAACCCTCTTCATCTTCAGTGCTTCTCCAAGACAGAGGGCTCTGCTTGAGGTGGTTCAGACAGTGTCATTTGAACAGTCTGCTCAGATTGCAGCTTCTTCTTTCTGCTTCTTAAAATCCACCTCCAGTCTGCTCTGCTGCTGCTGTCTTTTCCTATGGGAGCTGTGCTGCCCATTGAAAGCTCTTGCCTTAAGTAGCCTTCCCCTTCACCCTGGTCCTGATCCTGCAGTGAAGCCAGAGGTTCTGCTGCTTCTTTGTGATTGCTGTTTGAGGACAAGTGTTCCTCGAAAAACTGGGGGCATATGTCTTCTGTGGTTTACACGAGTGTTTAAGGAGTTACTCTTGATAAAGAGCATACCATGTCAAGTCAGTGATCCAGGGCGCTTGTTTAAACAATTTAAAAATAGCACAAATTAATAATAATAGTCATCATAATCATCCCTAGAAGAAAGTTTTTAAAAGCATATATTATAAAAAGGTATAAATACCTGATACTATGTCAGACTTCTGTTCTTATGCTGATGCAGATGAGGTGTTTATGCAACTCTAAAGCATATTTGTGTATTTAGTACAGAATGGCAAAGATCCATACATTAATTATGTGTTTCATGGTCTGTTTTCTTCTTTCTAGATGTTGAGTATTGCACTTTCAACATATGTTGTGAGCAGTACCCATGACAGTCTTAAGAATAAACAGGGATTGCCTGTGTTGAATCAAATAATTAGCTGGATGACTCTAGGTAAGAACACCTTCCCTCCTGATCTTGTGTGCTGATAGTTTGTGGGGTTTGGGATTGGGTGGGGAGTGGTGACACTTTTATTAACATCTTACTTTTGCACATATTCCTTTATTTGAATCCTAATAGTTCTTACATGTGTTCACTATTCTAAGTGAGGTTTTTTGAGGAATGTGTGTGCTGGTTTTGGCTGGAATAGAGTTAACTTTCTTCATAATAGCTAGTATGAGCCTATGTTTTGGGATTTATGCAGTCGATAAAACACTGATGTTTTAGTTGCTGCCAAGCAATGTTTAATTAGGCCAAGGACTTTTTCGGCTTCTCACACCACCCCTGCTGTCCCAGCTTCTTCTCTACAAGAAGCTGGGAGGAGACACAGCCAGGACAGTGGACCCAAACTGGCCAAAGGGATTTTCCATATCATAAGATGTCATGCTCAGGATATAAACTAGGGCAGTTGGCTAGGGAGTGTGATCACTGCTTGGAGACTGGCTGGACATCGGTTGGCAGGTGGTGAGTGGTTCCATCACTTGTTTTTCTTGGATTTTAGTTTTTTTGTTTTCCTTTTCATTACAATTCATTATTATTAGTATTATTTTTATTGTAATAATGAAACTGTTCATATCTCAACCCATGAGTTTTCTAACTTTTTCCACTGATTCTCTCCCCTATCCCACCATAGGAGGGAGCAAGCAAGTGGGCAGATATGTGGTGCTTACTGCAGGCTGGGATTAAAACATAACAAAGTGCTGGAAAGTCTCCTAAAATATTACTCTTGTATGCTTGTAATAAAATGCAAACAACTTTGATTTACAAGTAGCTTTATCTTTTGAATATTCTGAATGTCTTGAAGAAACCTTTTAGGAATATAGTGGTATAAATTCCCTTTTGGTTTCACTTGGAGCCAAATAAGGGTGATCTGAGATGTTCTATGAGCAATCCAGTAAAGTGTAGGGAAATAAGGGAAGATTGTTGCTGTTTTTTGATAGTAACTTGAAGTTGCAGCTGATGGTGGAGACCCTTAGGGTATGGAAGTGCTTTTCAGAGCTGCCTTGCAAAATACTTGTGAACTAATGATGCTAATGTATGTTTTATATCTGTTAGAACATAATTATTAAAGAAAATAGCAATTTACAGGTCTGTGTATTTTTCAACACTCTTCTTCAGATGATTAAACAGAGCAAATGTAATTATCACTGGGGTTATGGAATACAGTAAAGCAATACATTCAGTATTTCAGCTATAAAATAATTTCTGTAGAAAATGTTAGGCATTGCTAATTCCTGAGTGATCTGAAATGCGGGATTTGTTTTGGAGCTAAACGAATCCCATCCAAAATTTCATATAAGCTCTTCGCTAAAAGTCAAGACCAGGAATTTAAACATAGCTTAATGGAAGAATTATGAATTATCTTGTTATCTCCTGGCTGGATGTCATATATTGTGTGCATTCCTGTACTGGTGACATTGTTTTAACTTAAGCAGATCTTGTCAATTTTAGCAATCCTGCTTCTGTTTGAGAAAATGGATTCAGTACAGCTGGTTATGATCAGTGTGTGAGAGCAATGCTCTCTTTTTACTGTAGTTTTGTTTGGAGTGGTTTTTTTCCATCATCCTTTCCTAACGCTTCGTAGCCTGCTAAGCTAAGCGGTGATCTGTGTGGATGAATCCCTTGCAGTTGTAAAGTTGATTAAATCAGTGGTGTTCTGCTTGGCTTATTGGAGCAGGAGTTGAGGGCAAAGGCAATCTTTCTCTCCTGTGTAAGGATGAGAGGAAAACATTTTTAATCTAAGAGATTATTTGGGCAGCCAGAGGGGTCTAGAGTTATGAGGGAAAAGTATGTTGGAAACTCTCTGCTGTGGGTGATGTTTCTGTGCTAAAAATAAAGCTAACAGAGAAGTAAATTGTATGTATCCAAAAAGTCGACTTGCTGTTACAGTAGTACTGAATAGTTTAGCGAAGTCTTTTAGACTGGAAGTAATCATTTTAAGTGAATATGATACACAAGGTAGGAGCTTTACACATTTGTTGAAGTTGCTTTACATAATTAAACACAGAACTAAACAGGTAAAAAGCTAAGGCATCCAACAAATGTCCTCAATATTCCTCTTGGAGAAATGCTTTGTCACTGGCATAACCACAGCTGGCACCTGCCTTGTATCTAGTGTGTACCAGAAATGTGGCACCATGAGAGTTATGGTACCAAGGTCTAATGTAGCTTTTCGAAGGTTGGTGACATTACAAGTGGTCAAACTCTTCTCCGTATTTTTGCTTAGTTGTGGAAGAACAGCTTTATTACTTGTTGAACTCTCATTTTGCACCTCTGTGTGTATTTATATAATCAGAAATGCACATCAGCGTTTATGCGTAACAGTCGTAATCTGGAAATGAGACTTCTGAAGCTTTCAGCAAATTGTGCCCCCTTCTCCAGCTGTTCATTCTGATGAATATGAAGCCTGCCTTGTTTAAAGTTTCAATTTAGGCCTACAACTATTTTGTTTTTTGAAGAAAGACTGTTTTTTGGAGAACCAGGCAAATGAATTAGTGATGAATGGGTTCCTGCAGGCCTGTGTCCAGCTGGCTTTATCTGTTACACCCTATGGGTGATGCAGTGTACCTTAACCAGAAACATACAGGTAAAACCAGGAGTCATAACGTTAATCCAGATGCTTTCCATGTTCTTCAGAATCATCTTCATGTTAGCAGCTATTTCTAAATTTATGTGCCTTATGTTTTAAAGCTTTCATAAGTGGAAATCTGTCATAGCAACTTGCCAAATTTTGAGGAATTTGATGTCACAACTGTGTGCAGGGGAAGAAAACAGAGATTTGTATAGGTCAGCCAGAAACCTGCAGATCTTTTGGTGGTTGATATCTGATGTGTCACCTTGGAGATGGAAGGGAAAGGCCCATTATTATCTACCAGCCACTCATCTGTTCTCATCTATGATTGTGCTCAGAGAGCAATACACATCTGATGTATTGAGTGTCCTTCACAGCGGCTGTTTGCCACGCTGAATTTCTTTCTGGCTTGAGAGGTCCTTGGAGTTCCTCCCTCAGCTGGGCCTTCTTTAAGTATAGAAAGCTACAAGTGATGCTGAAAGGCTGGAATACCCTTGAAAGGAAGTTATTTGTTCTGGAATTGTAGCAGTGGTTGAAAGCCTGGAATTAAAACATGTTGACCCATGGGGTTTTAGAAACAGTCTTGTCTTTTTTTTTTTGTGGATATGTTTACTATAAATACTACTGTATACTATGACAATAAGCACAAGTGAGCACTTTCCATATATTATAGTTTTAGTTCTGTTCCTTAATAGAGTGATTATTAACTATGACTTACTCCTGATGCAGTCTTTGAATGATTCAGCAATGTGAGGGCACTATGCCACAATGAAGACTCACACCAACGTTATTTGTCAATGCACTTTTTCATAGACACATTAAATAAAATTTTCATATTTCAGAAATCAGGCTTAAAATGGCCAAATTACAGCAATGCTTTTCCTTCTCCCTTCCCTTGCTTCGAGCACTGGCCACTTTTTGTCTGCTTTTCTTCTTCCTTATTCACTTTCTTCCAGCAGCCAATTTCCTCTCTTCTCAGTTTTCTTCATCTCCTGCAAACCGCTGGGCCCTGTCCTCAGCTGCAGAAGTTTCCCAGCTAGAGGTGTCTCTTTAGGGGCAGCATGGACTCTGCTAAGCAGGGCTGACTGGGTGTCTGAGCAATAGACTGTGCTAAGGAGCTGCACACAACTCTAAAGATTCCACACCAACATTAGAGAAGTTACAAGTTGAAGGCAAGAGGCATGAATCACAACAGATAGGTCTCCTGTAGTTCCTTAAATATTCCTGTTTTAAACCTTTCAAGTAGAGAAGCTAGGAAGTTTATAGTTTCTGTATCTTTACTGCAAGTATTTTCAGTTGCACCTCAAAATGTGGCAGGTTTCCCAATCTAATCCAGTGGAGAAGTGGCTCTGTAACTGCAGTCTTGGGACTGCCAGAGGTCCTTGGGGCCATGGTAAGTGGCTCTCAGAGTCATATTAAACAGTCAGGTTTGACTGGTTTGGGGGTAGTGCTTCTGTATCATCTTAAGGGCGTACTAACATCAGTTCATGAGAAATTATAAAGGCTGTGAGCTAGAAAGCCAGGGAATTAAAATGATAGAGAACTAAAATTACTTTTGATAAATATTAAGCATTCCAAACATTGCGTTTTCTTTAGTAAAGGTAACTTCTGAAAATAGAAGGGCATACATGACCGGTATTGAATTTCGGTACATCAAGCGTCAAGATTTGAGGAATGTTATCTTGTTACTGAGGCCGAAATGTTTTGCATGTAGTGACTGGCGGATCTTTTTATTGCAGTTTCTTCCTCGGTGTTGCCGTTACTGAGCCCCACGTTTCTCTTTCAGCGACTGTTCAGCATACTGCTCGCTCTGATGTCCACCTACCTACTCCTCAGCACAGGGTAGTTCTTTCTTACTCTGCTTGTATTGATCTTACATATGAAAATCAAGGGCTAAATGTGAAGCTGCTGAATCTCGTGAACATTTCTATTAAAGATGTAACATGCTTCCAGCTGTAGTCTCACTGTTTATCTCCTTATTTAGTCTAAATAAAATTTCAGGGGAACCTCCGTATTGCTCCTTGTATTATAAACAGTTTTGTTGACATTGCTTTCAGCTGGACCAGGCAGTGGCTGGAAGGGTATGCATTCAAACAATCTTGCACCAAAATAAGAAAGTCTGCTTTAGTTTATGTCTGTTGTTGTTTTGGCATGGGCTTTTCTGTTTGCAAACAAAAGGAAATAACTTCTCACCCAGCTGCTCAGCACTGGTGTCTAGTTATGGCTTAAATGATGTGTGACGGAAAACAGGTAGCCCTAAAATGAAGGAAAATTTTATTCAAGGAGATTTTAATGGAAGTAGTATTTTTCAAAGGGATGCTAGTCCCCGAAAAGAGAAGGACTTGTTCCTTTTTTGGATAAAAGACAACTCCTCAGAGCTTGTAAATGACGAAAACAGTGTGTCAGCCAACCCTTTTTTTCCCCAGACTCGGTGGCTCTTAAGAGCATAATTAATGGGGAGTATAGGAACCATTCTTTCCACCTCCCCTCCCACTTATCCTCTGGATTTAATTACACTGGAAAATTAAGTGGAATAAAATATCTTGCAGGAGACATTTTGCAATAGCTGCCTCCTGTAGATACTCTCATTTTAGATGAAGCATCTTTTTTTTTTTTTTAAATCCCTTACCTCCCCTTCCTCCCACTTCCCCATTAGGATTTTGATCCTAATCTTACTCCTGTCCACACACACGCTCACTCACTCACTCACTCACTCACTCACTCACTCACTCACTCACTCACTCACTCACTCTGTCTTACACTGAACCTTCTTAGCCTGTCCTGGATAAAGCTAGAATGTTGTTCTCTCTGAGGCTGGTAACCTCCCTCTTTGTATTTTGGCCCTGCACCAGACCACTTAAACGCTGACAGCTCTCTGCTGTCTTCCTACAATATTCAAATAGACCAACAAATTCTGTAACTATTCTTTTTAAAAAAACAAAGAAACAAAACAAAACCTTAAAATAACCAATCATAGCAAAACCAAGGCACTCAGTGCTTTGCTATACCTTGTAATGATAACCCAGTGCATTGCCCAGGTGATTACAGCACCTCTCTAGGCGCAGTTCAGTGGAAGCATTGAAGACAGCTGAAGAGTCTGGTTGCATACAACCAGTTATCACTGTCTCAGTTGAAGATGTTTGCATACAACCAGTTGTCACTGTCTCAGTTGAAGACATTTGATTTGTAGGCAAGTGTAGGCCGCTGTAAGGATTGTAGGTACTCTTGTTACTGACAGCCCAACTGATGTCGTCTTTGTGTTTAGCTGCTTGTCATTCTGATAATTAAAGCAGAAATATCTATCCAAATTTTTTTGTTCCAGTTTGAAACTGCTTTGTAGCTACTAGTGGGGAGACAATACAGAAACAATGTCAAGATTAACTGCAGTAATTTTCTTATTTTCTGACAAATAAGTGTAGGTCCAAGGAAGAAAAAACTAAAAAGGAGAAATGTTATAATCTTGTCAGTATTACTGTCACAATCAGTGTCAGTATTATAATTTTATCCTGAAAGAAAAAAAAAAAAAACTGAGAGGCGTCATGAAGTGCAACTGAGATGTAGAAGGCAGGGAGAAACTAATATTGTCCAGTGACAGTCAACATTCCTAAGCTACCCAGGGAGTTTTAGTCTTTCACAAAAGTACGCTCCTAGTTTGCTATGTTTGAGTACTGTAGGAGCCAGGAGTACTCCTCTGAGACACAGAGTCTAGCAAGAATAGCTTAGCTGCCTTGGTTAGAGCATGACTTGACACTGCTATTGTGACGGTTTGGTGTGTAGTAAAGAAAAGGACACTTGACTTCAGTGAAATGTAATGGTCTTTTTCTGATACAGTTGCCAAATGTGATATTTTTTCAGTTTCTTTTTAATTTTATTACAGTTTTGTTAAATTTAACCATCACACGAAGGGCGCTCATCCAATGTTATGGCAGCTGTCAAATGAGAAAATGGGTGAAAAACATGACAAAGCCAAAGCAGCCTCTGTTTATTCTTCTTCTACCATTTAATTACTGTGTGGCTTTAATATTCAACCAACCAACTGTGGCTACTCCTCAGAAATGGGGAGAGAGACGGGAGAATGCAGCTAGGTCTTTGGTATATCATTTGTGTAAAGAAAAAAGGAGAAAAGCATGTCAATATTTGGTGTTGAATAGTTGTTAATGACTGCACTTAGTATGATTATTATGTTACTCTTCAGGTATGAAGCTCTGTTTCCACTGGTGCTGTCTGGTTTGATGTTTGTGTGGATAGCTATGGAGCAAGAAGCACTGCAGCACTATGGTCTTTCGCTCAAACCAAAGGTAACAGCTCCAGATAGCCACGTCACGTTAATTATCAGCTTTATCTTTTTTTTTTTTTTTTCTTGAGGGTCTAATAAATGTTCTGAGTGTTCACAGAGCAACACTTGGCATTTCTTTAAGTTTGGGAAGCAAGTGTCAGCTGTTTTATGACATAGGATTGTGACATTGTAAGAGAGATTTATAACTGATGTTCTTAAACGTATTCCATATCAGAGGCATTTCTAGGAATGCAGGAAATAATTTTGACTTAGTGGTATGTTCTGTAGGCTATGAAGCTGTTCATTGAGTGTAACGCTAATTCAGCATAAGGTGCAGTAACTCTCTTTAGAGTAAGTACAATGTCACTCTAGTTTTTTTTAGTCTGATGGCAGAGACACAAGTGTCCATGTGAGAGGCTGAAAAGAAATCATTTGATTTCTGGAATGACTCAGAGGAAATACTAGAAATCTTATTTGACTTTGTCCTGGCACTCTTTTTCTTCAAGGGTGGTGTTTTATTTCTGATTAGACAGATAAGGAGCCAGAGACTAAATTGGAACTAGTACAATCTCAGATATGCCCCGACAGGGGGTTCTCTAATAGGTATCAATGTAACTTCTTTCACCCTAAAATTTATTATATTGTGTCAGCAATTTTCAAAGCCTGTGCTGCTCACACTGACAGCTTTCAGATCAGGTCAAGGGTTTAACAAACTGTGGCTGTGACATTGATGCGGTTAGAAGCGAAGTGCCTGGTGCAGAGCCGTCTGGGCGCTTGGAGCCAGGTGGGTGTGCAGCACAGCTCTCCCCCCCTTCTCCCAGATGCGCTGTCCTTGGTGCAGGTCACAGAGAACCTGGGTGCGGACACAGGGGAGTGGCCAGAGTCACCTGTTAGAGAAGTGGCAGTGCACTTCTTTCCTTCCTTTTGCAGCTCATAATAACTGGGGAGAAGTGCCAGGAGGTGAAATCTGAGCCAAAGCAATCACAAGAGCGGACCTGACACATACTGTGCTTCTGTGGTTCTCCTGAAAGGGAGACGATTTTAAAACCTGAGAGAGAACAGGATTTACCAATTTAAGGCTGAATACCGGAGATTAAAACAGGAATTGATTTTATTTATGCTACATATACTTATGGTATTTTGTATGAGCATGTTTTGTAGTATCTTAAGTGGTAGAGCAGGAATGTGAATGTGAGAAGGTACGCTTAAGGTGTAGGCCCTGATTGCAATGGGAGGTTTCTAGGACATCACAGTCATCTATGAGATGTACTTTTTCTTCCACTCTAGAACCCACTCTACATTTTGCGTCTTGTGACAAGGCATTTCTGGTGCTTGCCTCTCTGTGGTCTGATGTTCTGTTTGTTTTAAAATAATTTTTTTAAGCAGTATTAAGCAGTGATGAACACTTTATTAATCAATGCAAACAAAAAGAACGTAGGTGAGCTGTAATGAGGTTTTCTGTTGTCACTCCATGTCGATCATCTGACTTTTGTTTTAGTTTCAAGTGAAAGGAACAATAATGCTCCCCCTACTTCCCATTTAAGTTAGAAAAATAATCTCTAAAATGCCTGTTAATGTATGCCACAAAGTAAATCTTATGTGAGCTTATTTTTAATTAAAATTTTGTTAGCATTGAATGTCTATTTCTTGAATTTTTTCTTTCCCCAGTGAAAAGGAGTTCACTGACCTCTTAAACAACATGAAGGCAATTTCTCTTCGGGTCAAGTGATACTGTGTTATAAACTGAGTGAAGAAGATGGAGAATATTTTAGTATTCTCACTCACAACATAAGTCAACTGGGGATAATTGCAGTCTTTTATTTCTGTGGGTCTTTATCCACGTGCTTGTGTGAGCAGTGTGTGTAGGAGGAATATTTATGATGAATAAAGATGATGATAAATCTAAGGCATCGAAGTTTATTTTTAGTGTAGATAACAGTGGAAGCCCCACTGTTCATTTGATCATCTCACTAGTACAATCTTTCTGGCAGATTCATTAAAGTATAATGAAAATACGGGAAAGGTTTGCAGTCCTCATCATAATACTACTCTAATAACTGCTGATAAGGAAGTAGGTTTATTTGTCATTCATTTCAGTAAAAATATGATGGTTCTGTCAAAGTACATCAGTTGATATTCAGTGTTAATGTCTTCTGCTGTCTTTACAGCTTGCTGTTTTCAACTTCACATATGCTACTGATATAACTCATTTTCGACAGCTCCATCTTGATGACATCCGCAGGTCTTTCTTCTTTGTATCCTTTTTCCTGTTGCTGTGTTCCAAGGAAAAGTTGGGGTTGTTTCAAAAGGCCCTGTAATCAAAATTTGTAGCCTGGTAGCCACTGGAAACAGAAGCTGGTGAAGGTGATTTGACTCACATTGCCTGACAGACAACGGTCTCGTACATTATACTTTTTGATAAAGTAGTAAAAAATTCAGTACAAACTGCACTGTTTTGGAATCTGTCTCCTTGGCCGCTTTGAAAAGTTTGGTGTCTTATGACCATTACAGCTGAAGTAAACTTTCTTCTAAGGAGTCCTGTTTTCAGTTTGGTTTTGTTTTATTACGTTTTGCCTGGAGAGAACTCATTCAACCGTCACAAATCAACTGGAAAAGGTGATGCTAAAGTTATTCTGATTTTCTCATTTTTAGAGTATGCCATTGTATTAAGAAGAAAATGCTAGGGGGCAGGCATTGGCTGTGGCCAGGCGGATGAGAAGGAAGGTTCCTCCAGACTCTTAGTAATATGTATTCCCAGAATCTGGCCTAGAATTATTTATGTCACACATGGTTTCTGCTGTTAGGAATAGTGTGGGCTTGGGAGGGAAGAGCTATTTGTTCACTGCATACTGTAACTGGAACTACAGCTGATAAATATATATATTTAATACTGTACAAACTTGATAACATTGTCATTTTTCTCTTCCATTGTGGTACTGCAGTTAACTGAGAGGTATTTGGCAGCAAGGGTGATGGGTGTGCAAGTGGGAGGGAAATTACGAACCCGTCTAGAACATACAGTTTTCTAGTACAGGTGGGTTGTCATAGCTGGAGCTGGGGAGGGAGTTCTCTTAATACTAGTTCCTGCAAAAACAGGCTTTATAGTCCACAGAACAACCAAATCTGAGAGGGTGGATCACAGTCGCAGAATCTGTGCTGTTGGAATTTGGGACAACCTCATTGAGAAGGCAGCTCAGTGCTAAGGAAGGAGGCAAAACAATTTGCTAAGTGTTGAATGTTTGTGTTTGCTTTAGAGTATACCTGAAAAGCAGCTGAGACATCTTGCAGTAAGTGTATTGATTTCATTTGCTATTTTGCTTTTTTAACAAAAAATAAGCTAACTTTTAGTAAAGCTACTGCTGCCTGTCAGATGCTACAAGTTAGTCAAAACAAAAATTAAGCAATCCAATTGTATTTTTTAAAGCTCCAGCATAGTACTACTTCAGTCTAACACTTGATTGTGTTAGATACTTCAATCGTATCTTAATCTAAAACACTTGAATGTATTTTGTTCAGGTCCTGAAAAAATACACTATTTGCAGGTCTCCTTTGCAGAGACCAGGTATGATAACACACCTGCTCAAAAGATGTTGTGGCTGTTTTAATTTAGATGCTGTTTAATGTTTAGAAATGGTGGTATTAGAAGAGAAACGTTTTCTACTAGAGCAGTCACATTGCAGCTATGACCCTGTGAGCTAAATACCTTAAGATTATCGCAAGGTTCCTATACAGGGCCCAAAAGTCAGCATGTGCTGAGGGACCTTGTAGCCTGATCTTCCAGAAGAAGATTCAGGTTGCTTGTGCTTAGCATTTTGATTAGACCCATGTACTACTGGTATTTTTTTGTTTTATTGGAGAACTGTTGTTGTTACAAATCTTAACTGGCAGAACTGTGCTATGCTTTAAGACTGCTGTGTTACTAAAATTGAAATGATGTGATGCTCTTGGGAAGCATAATTTCTTTAGTTATGCTGACCTAATCCTTCCAAAATATTGCATGCAGAATCCCAGTGATTCTGCTGAACAGTTGGTAGCAAATTGTTTATGCAGAGACTTACATGATCGCGTGCAGGAGCTATAACAGGAGTGGAAGGACCAGAGGGGGCTCTGACAACAGCAGCCATCGTCACTGACTCACCCTCTGCCTGATGCAAAAAAGCAGTTAAAAACCATTCTTCCACTGAAGAGATGTGAGCTATAATGGGCCCCAGTAAGCTCAGGAGGTAGAAAAATCTTTCATAGGCTCATATAGCAGTAAGTGTTGTACCTAGAGGAAAAGGGTAGGGTTTATAAAAAAAACTTCCAGCTATACAGATACTGCCACAGCCGCCCTCCTTCAAGTAAGGAAAAAACTTGAGTCCCATGTTGCAATGGGTAGACTCAGCATAGCCTTTGGACAGCAAACCTATGGGAGGGATAGCATAGGAACCTTCAGTCTTGTTTCAAAGCCAACTACCTCTTCCATGATCAATTCCTCAATAAAAGCCATCTCTTTTGGTGAGCAGTACATGTAGATATGCCATTACTTTCTGCAAAATCATGTGTGTGTGAATGCACAGCTGGGATTGGGGTCCAGGGATGTTGGTGTCTTGCTAGGTAGGGGCCCAGAAAAAACAAGTTGCAGCTTTCTGGCAGGGGGCTCAAGACAGGCTCTAAAATCTTACCCAGGCAGTCCCTGTCTTTTAAAATTGACATAATGATGTGTGAAATCTTGGGTAGAGCTTGACAGTACTTCTTAATGCAGTGTAAAGCTGTAATAGTGGGTCAGCTTTGTGTAGTTTTATGATAGGATTTTAAAGTAATTTGGAATGAAGGGGGGCAAATGCTCATTTCGTTTTACTGCAGCCATTTCTGTGGTGTATTTTCCTTAACTACATCTAGGTTTTCTTCATAGTGACAGCCTTTTTTGGCACTGGAAACATAGCTTCCGTTAACAGGTAAATTCTATTAATTGATTTGAGACACGGGGTACAAAAAACTCTTCCTGCAGTTGGCATACTTAAATACAAATTTTGTTAGCAAAATCAGCGCAGCAGTATTAAAGTAATAGTTAGTGGAATAATGATAACAATTTATTTCGTTTCTGCTCTCTGTAACACATTTCCTAAGGGCCTGAGCTTGTTAGTTATGAGGTTGTCTCAGTTTTTGTTAGAAGTTATTGGCAGTGTGAGCAGAGAGAGCTCTGCTGCTCACCAACAGCATGGCACCTCAAAAGACACGAGCAGAGGAAAATTGTTGAGAAAGAAAATGAAGTAGGCTGTCCATGCTAATTTCATATTTGAGCAAGAGAAGAGAAAGTTGGAAGCCTTGTTTAAAAATATATAGATGCACAGTGTGTTACGGGAGTAACTAAATGCTCTGTTTTTTTAATGGAAAATGCCATTTCCAGGATATATTGTAATGTCTTTTTCATGTTTCTCTAGTTTTGATCCTGCTTCTGTCTATTGTTTCTTGACTGTGTTTAGTCCCTTCATGATGGGAGGCTTGCTTGTGCTAAAGGTTAGTAATCTTACCTTAGTGAAATTTTCTCAAAGAACTGTTTAATAAATAACGTATCGTGTACACAGTTATTTTGCAGTTTACAAAAACTTGTAAACTGTTGTAAAACGTGTTTGAGCTTCATTAGCCTTCTTAACCATGTGTGAAGCTTTTAGTCTTGCTAGCGTTTCCAGAGATGGATCCTTCTGTTTCCCAAAAGACTCAAGTTAAAGTGCATGGAAGTATAATTTAACTGCATTAGATCGGTTTATTGTATTAAAATGGATATTTTAAATGTTGAAAAAACTTACATTATTTAAAAAATTATATCCTTACCCTATAGTATAATATCTACAGAAACACTGAGGATATGTACATTTTATTAGCTCTATTAACATTACATTGAGTACAGGCTTTGAATGCTCTGCTGATTAGGTTGTCATTTTGCAATGAATATTAGTTTTTATATTTTTTAATAATCTATCAAAGATTGGATTCCACTTCTTGTTTGCAGGCAAGGTGTGGGAGCAATTTTCTAATATTTGAGCAAAGGATCTGCCAGAGGGTTAAAGATGCAAACAGGAGGGGAGACATCTATGGCTTACTGCTAAAATAAGCAGTGTTTCCTGCCCTCTGCCTTTCTGCTGCTGCTCTCCCAGAGAAAGCAGACTTAACATGCAGTATACCTGCAACTTATACTGCAGGACATAGGTCAATAATACAAACTTCCTGGATGCAAGGGAACAGGTTTTAGCAATGCATTTACACTACTAACTTAAGGGTTACAAGTCAAATTTGAAAAGAACAGAAGGCAACATTCATGTTTCTAACTTATTTTTTTCCTAATTTACCTAACCATTTACATTTGCTTGACTTGGCTTTGGAGGGGCAGTCTGATCCTTGCCTTACTGAAAACATTCTATATTAAGATTTTTTTTGATTGAGATGAGATTATCCTGTTATGCTTGGAGCTCTGCGGCCTGTCACATGAGATACTAGATCTGAATAGTTCTGTCTTCTAGCCATGTTGAAGTATTTATCACTAGTGCTAAAATGGATAAATGAAGTGAGGATCGTTAATGTGTTTTAATTATAGTTTTCCGTATTGCCTCATGGTTTATTTCACTGCAGTTCAGCTATGACCGTGGAAGGGTTTTCTATTCATTTACTAAATGTGCTTCCTGCAAAATGAGTTTCTACTCTTTCTTGCCAATGTTTTATTTTTGTAACATACACATTCTGTGATAATTTCAAAAGCAGGCAAATATTTCCACAACCTGCCAGGCTGTTTTGTAAATATGGCTATAAACCAAAATGTAGCTTGTGTTTTAACCAGGTGGTGATCCCCTTTGTTCTGGTATCATGTGCTTTCGAAGCTGTTCAAGTCACAACACAGCTGTCTTCTAAGAGGTACAGTAAGTACTATATTTCTGCATTAGGAAGGCTCTCAAATCTATTTTGCAAGAATTCAGAATGTTGAATCTCAATCTAAATTAAAGAAAAAAAACCACAGTACATCACATTGTTACTTTAATTTGTTTTATGGTTTGGGTTTTTGTTCAGTGATTTTGCAAGCTCAGGAGTTCTTTTGTTACTGATAAATTAGTATAAATGGAAGTAGTGGCCCTGTCTGAAACAATCAGGTATTTAATATTCTTTGTTGACAATACACAGAAGGAGCACTTTTCCCCCATAATGTAGAAAAATGAGCAGAATTTAGAGTCTGATTTTTGTTTTATGTTCCATCTCTGCTTATAGTGCAATATTTTAAAAATAACCCGTTTATAATGTAACCAATTTACAGTTTTGTAGCACTGATCAGAAATAGCATTTAAAGAAAAAGAGGTGGCTGTATGTCCTTCCATTACAGTCCAGTGCTTCCCAAGTGCGTTCAGTATTACTTTTTTTTTTTCAGTAGGACTAGATGGCTTCCAGTCCTTTCTCCATCTCCAAACACTTTTCAGAGAGAATGTGGGACAGGTACGCAGCCTCGCAGAGTGCTGTATCCAGACTTGAACTACCCTCGCTCTTTTCACTGTCTCAAGATTTTTTTTTTCACTGTTAGCCCTCCCCACCCCTTTGAGTGCACATGACTGCATCCTCTGCTCATCATGTGGGATTACAAGTGGTGTTGAGACAGAGGAGGTCTCTGTCAGCAATATGGTTTTGAGTTTGTCACCGTGGGGTGTTGTATGGGGTTGACTGAAAGTCTTGCTGGACAGTGGCAGGAGAACCGCAGGGACTCTGTCCTGGACATTGCTCAGCTGAGCAGGAGGAAGCTGCCCTTGCTCAGTGTGATGCCCTCTGCCTTTACGGTTGTTTTCATCCTGCCTGTTGTCTCCTCATACGATGCCACCCGGTACTAATGAGGGACATAGCAGCTTGCAATCTGACTTCTTGTTGGAGAGGTCGAGGACAAGGCTCACCGTCCCTTTTACCTTGTCTGCCTTACCTGTGTGTGCAGCATGCTTTGGCTCTCCCTGGACCCCCAAAGGAAAGATATTTATCCTCCTCATTAAGGCTTATTATGGAAGCAGCGCTGTGTTGAGGCATTGGAGTTGCTCAGAAGACTAGCTATGGTGATTTACTCTTCTAGGGCTCAGGCATCATAAAGGTCAGCATTTCCTAACTCCTGAATGCTTGCCTTGGCAGCACCAGTGATATCAAAAGCTTTTATGGAATGTGCCTCTGAGTGTGTGAGAGGGGAAATGATACCAACAACTTAAACCGGGGAACATGAGTATGTGCCGCTTCGAGGCTGTGGTTGTAACTCCAGCTGGTATTTGTACCAGCTTCATTTAGCTGTGCTCAGGTAACGATAGCAGTGATACTGCCAGTGTCAGCCTGGGAACAAGGCAGAAACCACAAGATGTGCCCAGGGTCCCTGGAGAGATGGTGCTCTGATTGTTAGCGCATCCTGAAGTCTGTGCTGCACTTGTTATTGCTCCTATTGCCCCTGCTAGATAAATTAAGCCATCACAAGGGACAATCTTGTCTTTGTACTGTATAAACATGCCCTGAAATTAGTGTTGTGCTTCTGTTGTGAAAGGCTTCCTGCAGTTCAGAAGGGGAAAAAGTAGATTTTTGTGATTTAGACAAATTGCTCCTAAGCTCCCTATTTATAGATTAAAGATTTTTTGTTGTTGTTGCTGTTCATAGGGATAGTTTTGTCAGAATATGTTCTTGGAGCTTGCTTGTGCCTCCTAGGCACTACAAGATGGCAACATCCTATCTAATCCGTAGGTAGGCAGAGAGAAGCCTTTCAGTGTCTGAGGTACGGTCAGTTTGTTGCATCCTTATTTACTAATGAAGCATAGCTGGCATAGGCAATGTCAGAAACTTCCTCATCAGGAGGCATAGGTATGGGTGTCCCCCCTAGCACATGCTCATGCAATGCTGCAGTATTTCCCAAAAAAGCTTCATTAATTTATAATGGTGGTACTGATAAATTAACTGTATTCTAGTTAAAGACTTCTCTGTTAATGGGCCGGCTGTTTGCAACATTGCTTCAGTGTCATTAACTTAGAAACTAGTTTTAACCGGTTATAGCAATTGCTTTCATGTAATTTAAGATTTACATAGTTTAATGAAAAGAAGATTAGGTTCATGGGGGGAAGAAATATCTCTGCGTTCTCCCTTCTGGTGCCTTTACTGGCCACAGCCTACATTCCAGAAGTAACCTGCTGCCTGACAGAGAGGCTGGTGGCTTTGGGAGCATGCCACCAAAATGCTGGGCATTCCCAGAGCAGCTTATGGGCACTCAGAGACCTGGAAGCAGGGCAAGTACCTCCTTAGCAGCCTCCTGCCCACCAGGGTAAGGTTGCCAGGATAGGACCAATCAGCTCAGGGATCTCTCTGTCTGTGCCACACAGCTTTGCTCACTGTAGAGTCAATCTCAAATATCTAAATCAGCTTTATTTGGCCAATCAACCCATGAGATCCCTGCATCAGGAATGGGCAGGTGCCCTTTGTAAGATACTCTTGTTCTCCGATAAATGACTCTTGTTAGGTTTCTCTGTTGCACAATTGAAATTCTGTTAATGTGAAATGTCTTTTTCAAGCAGGGTGGGACTACAAATGCCCAGTGTTCTTGCCATATATTTTAACTGTTCACTAATAAAGTGAAATCTATCTGAGTGATTCAAAGAAGTGCAAGAAATATCTCATTTTAAATTCTTTATGGGGGTTTTAATAAGCCTTGTAACATCTGTGGCTATAAATAAATCTTGATGGTCTGGTGTTCTATGTTTTGGGTTTGTTTTTTTTTTTCTTTGCAGCCTTTTCCTCATTGTTCTTGTGATTTCAGACATTATGGCTTTGGTAAGTTGTTGCACATTTTCTTCAAATAAGATCAAGAAGCAGAGGGCTCTTCTAACTCTGTTAAGAGACATCTGAATTTGTTTCAGACTTCAAAGTTTTTGTAACTAGGGCAGTGAATTGGATTGAAATCCTGGCATAATTTAGAGATAAAACTCCTCCAATCACTGCTCTTTGAATTTCATGAAATTAATGCTTCTGAAGAAGCAATATTCTCATAATAATGAGACAAAAATTAAGTAGTAGGTTATCATTCTGAGTTTTTCATGTGCTTTCCAAGCAAATTCTTAGGAAGAATTTAAATAAGAATATTGGTTTTAGCTATGTGCAGGGTTAATTTTTCAGAAATTTTGAATCTTTTGCTCACCCCACCTTCCCTTGAAAGAGAGGAAAAGGAGAAATGCGTTACCCACCAGCTCTGTTAGAGTTGTCAGAATCCAGGAGATCAGCAACATCTGGAAAGACACTTTGCGGCCCTTTGTAATAAGCTGTTAGAAAATGGTGTCTTCAGAAGGCTTGTGTCCGCAAACCAAGTTAACTAAAACAGCCCAAAGCTGAACACTATCCCAACGTAATTTGTACAGTTTAAAAGTACATTTTTGTTGCCCCCTCCAGCTGTTTTCAGCCCAGCTAGCAGTACCTCTGGATATCACAAGATAAACAGAAACCTTTCCAAAGCAGCAGGGAGAGCTGGTGTTCTCACTTTGTACATGCTGGTTTAGTTTCATCCCTTTGGAGTAAGCATTCCTGGTGCAATTTGCTTGTACAGTGTGACCTGTGTATCTCACCTGATAGGAAAAACAGTGATTAAAAAAAAAAAGACTGAATTGTCTGTAGAGTGAGAAATGGAGAAGGTATAGTTTTGTGTAGTGTCAAATTAAGCTCTGTGGCTAATCTGATTTTCAATAACTTCTGCAGGAAAATGATTAAAATACCAGTAAACCACACTCAGCATTTCACTAACAAAATCAATCTAACTAGACCAAAAGAAAAGTGCAGGCATGTACTGGTGTGTAACAACCCCCAGTATGTCCAGGTCTTATATCTCACACTCTCCTATTTTGGTTTAACTATTTTAAAACAATTAGCAAATATGTGTTTGGTGTACAAAACTATTACCAAAGAGGTGTGATATGCAGAAGCTGTGTGTATATAAAGAAATCAGAAAGTTGTCAGGAATAAAAAAAGAGAGTGAACTGGTTTGTGCTCTTGAATCAGTACTGTGTCCACCAGCTAGAATTTAGGGGATTCGCTAACAGGCAAGTGGTCTCTTCTCCCAACATTATCCCCATTATTCTCCCAACATTATTCCCCATTTTACAGGTGGGGAACTACCAGAGTTGCCCAAATAAATTTGTGGCAGAATTCCATGAAAACAATATGCAGCTTTCTCTTTGGCACTAGGCATTATCTGGGGTCCCATTATTTCAAGCAATAAGGTGGCTTGGCTTTTCTTATGGAAGAAGTTCTCTGTTGGTAATCTCAAGCTTCTTGCACACTCAGCTTGACGGAATGTACTCCATCTTTAGCTGTTTGTGTTTGATACCATGTTAAATCTATTTCTGGTTCTGGCTCCTAGGCTGTTATTTACTTTGGTTGAAATGAGCATTCCTGGGAGGCTCTTGCCCTTGTTCTACTTGAACAATTAGAAACTTGGAGTGAACAGCCTGAAAACATGAGGTTTAATTTTATGTTTCAAATTGTGCAATTTTGATGTACTAATCAAAGTTTTTTTATTTCCTAGCATTTTTTCTTTTTGGTTAAAGATTATGGAAGTTGGCTGGATATTGGAACAAGGTACAGTATTTTTTTGCTTCCATTGCATTTTTAAAAGGCTCATAGGTTAATATTGTTGTTTATCTACTCAGAACTCTTGTAATTTTTTCCAATTACTCTCCGTGATCAAATGCTTCAGTGACATCCCTTGTACTTAAAACGCACGTGCACGCATATATGTACATGTATATATATCCCAAGCTAAAACTTGTGTCTTAAAATCTGTTCCAGAGCAACATGGAGCAAGTAATGAATCTAGTATGGCAAGAAATACAGTTAATAGGATTTGTTTGATTTCTAAAGAACAGTAGTTGCACACACACAAAAAAATTACTGTTTTGCACTTTAATTATTTGTATTTGCTGTTAAAATAACGATTTATCAAAATTGTTAGTTGTCTTGAATCTAGTTAAGCCTCCATATGCAATCCCCTGTGGATTAGCGAACCTTGTGCAAGTATGTTGGTGGCTACCAAGGCCCATGCATTCATCCTCCCCCTAGTTGGGTAAGAATAAGTCTGTAGCATTTAAACACAGAAATCACAGCTAAAATGAGATTTTTTTTTGTATTGAGTCATACTAGCCTCCACAGCATACATCATGGGTTAGGGTTTGTGTTGTGGGGTTTTTTTTTCAGTCTTACTTGTGAATAGTCAATAAACACAAGGAATACACATTTCAGATTTACTTTCCCCGAGTTGTGGAAATAGATAATATGCCATAATAAGCTTAGTAGGGAATGTGGTGTTAATAATCTAGCCAATCTGGTCACTTGACACTGTTGTTTAAACAGAAGTTGAATAGTGACCCATTGTTAATATTTTGTTTAGTCCACATTTACTCTACTTTGGTGAGCCCCAACATTCCCTCCAGCGTACGCATGCGTGTACACACATGCACATATGTATTCTACCTGTTTTCTTTGGAGGTTCAAATTCCTGCTTGTAGCTACCTTTTGGAGGTTCCTAATGGGAGGAGATGCAGTTAGATCAAATAGTAGAAATGATGTTCTAACATCAGACTTCCTTGCCATGATCACTTTGTGGTAAATCAGATGGCCTCGTCCTTTGGTTTGAATTCCTGTGCAGGTTAATAAGGATATTAAAGACCTCAGAAAAGCTCTGTTCTGCTGGTCAAGAAGCTTTCTAATTCAGAGTTAGCAAGCAAAAATAGAAATTGTTACAAGTACCCAAAAACTTCCTCTCTGATATATAGTCTTCATAGCATAGCGACTTACAACTGTGATAAGATTGTTGGATCCATTTCAGCTGGAAGTTTGCCTTCTCCTGGAGAGTTTAGGGAACTCGTTATGCAGATCAGTAGTTCTGCCTCTCCATGTGTGTGTTTTGAGCACTGAAGAAAGCACTGAAAAAGTATTTTCAAGAGAGTGATTTGTGATTAATTTTTAACGTGGTAATGCATAATGCTCAGGCAGCCTTAAATTTGTCATTACTTCACTTTTGAGTGCTTGACTTTGCCACCTACATTTTTTTTTCTAGTTTCTTTATGTTTTATATATATATGTGTATATGCTCATAAGATAAAAGTGACTAGGTTGCATAAGAAAAGAGGTGAAGTCAAAGGCGCAGGACTGAAGTGGTGCTTCTTTTACCTAGCGTGAGCAATATTTGGGCACCTGAACCTTGTCCTTTGAGCAGATTTCTAATGTGTGATCCTCGAGCTTGGCAAAATCAGCAGGCAACAGCAGAAGATTTTCGTTTGTTTATTTCTGAAAAGGAAGATGAGCTTTGCAGAGTTTTGGGAATTGCCCAAATTGCCAGTGGGAGAGAGATATTAACATGGATCTTTCCTGTCCTCCTGTTACAACTGTGGTCACAGCTCTGTGGCACTCCTATTGCAGCATTGTCTGTTGTTGCTTTGTCAGCAAGGTCTGAAAATATCTCAGTTGACATTTTAGGTGTTGCCAAACTTTTCCTGAGAAGGCTGAGTCCGTTAAGGAAATTACGGTTCTTTTTTTCCCAACTGTCTTTCAACAAAACCTGCCTAGGATTTCACGGAAGAAAGAATAGGAGCAGCCTTAGGGACAGCTGCTCTCGACTTTTCTTCTCCTTTTTTTTTTTTTTTGTGGCACTGATAAGAAGTGTGTGTATGTGTGTGCGTGCACACACGCACAATTATCAGGGTTCGGTTTATGTTACTAGTTGCCACATCATTGAAGACACAGGTGGAAAAGCAGCAATTAATTGCTCAGTGAAGATTCATTCCTCTAAAGTCTGTCAGAGTCCAGTGGTATATGTGTTTTATTTTCAAAGCTTCTGATGTATGTTTCCATACGCATTCTTTTTTGTGGTGATAGCTTTCTATGGATTTTCTGATTATAATGCTTCAAAATTTTTGCATGTCCTCTCTCTTATTGAGAATGTGCAAGCTCAGTAGAAAAGCCTCATTAGGCAGTATTTGGGTTTTCCGATACCAGTGCTCAATATTTGCATGTGTAAGAGCTCATTTTAAATGTCTTGCAATAAAAAGAAGACCCTCGCTGCTCTTTTTTATGTTGATGTTTTGTTTCCTAGTGGATCTGTCTCACTGTTTGCGAGTAGAGTTTGTTTACTGAACTGACATATTTCAATTTTTTTTTATTTCACCCCTAACTCCTGACTTTTACATCTCATTCTGCCATGCCTTAACCACATTATGTCATTTTACCATGCCTCACACCTGCATTATCAATGTGATGTCTTTATTCTCCCAGTTGAATTCACCATGCCACTTAAGTATTGCCTTTGAATGTGAAGAGTTTTCTACTTTTCCCACTCTTCCAGATCATTAATGAAATGCTGAGCATCAACAGATCCAACATGTACTCCTGTATTACCACATTCAGCAAATTATCAACACACCATTGATTCCCTCCTCTCAGTAAATTATCAATGTCCGTAAATATTTATGGCTTCTTAGAAAGTTTTAAAGCCCCTTTGCTTAATGGTCATGCCAAAATCAGTATGAACTTTTTTTTCAGAGTGCTTTTCATTGTTTTGATATAATGACAGGATAATAATCTTGCAGTGAATGCAGAACTCATGGCAGTGGCTTACGCAGGCTTCTGAGGTCTGCTAACCTTATCCTCTACCTATATATCTTGAAGTCACCCTAAATTGCATCATATGCCCTAGAAGAATACAAAAGTACATTTCATAAAAATAATAATGCAGTTTTCCTACTATTTTTGATGTATCAGTGTGTAGTATGTGATCATGAGAAGTGTGCTCTGACAGATTCTTCTATTTTTGAAAAACAGATGAATGGAGTAGCTAGCCTTTGGGCTTCTTTGTCACTAAAATAATTTCTCTATGGCTTAAAAAGTATGTTTTTCTGTCTCTAGCTGTCGATCTCTATAGATAGAGAGATAGAACCTTTAAAGCCTACTAAATCTCTACACTATATGCAATATATAAATAGCCGTATATTCAGATAATCGAGATAAATGCTAAGGTTCTTTTTATGACAGTATTATATAGTTTTATACAGACACATACTGTGCTAGTCCCTCCCTCTTTTACTAACATTTGCTGGAAGATAAAGATACAATCTTAACTGTTCTTCTGCCGTTTTAAAGTTCAGGGGACATAGATAAAGCACAGGAGACTGTTCTTAGTTTTAGGATAACAGAATCGTTTTCAGGTTTGGGATGCTGGAGCTTCTAGGTCTGACTATATAAAACAAAGCTCATGTAACTAGGAGGAAAACAGTGTTTGCCAACAATTTTTAAAACAGGAGCTAGGAGTGATGTGCTTTGTGATGTATTTTGTGTAAAACGGGGGAGAGAGAAAGTGGGATCTCGGCTGGAAATGGACTAGACTTAAAATTTAGAATCTGAGTCTGGGGTCTCAGTGTGTGCTTGGGAACAATCCCACAGTTCAAAGTAGTATGACGGGTAGAAATAAGGTCTTCTGACTCTTCTGTAGAGTGCTCTTCCAAGTCCTTGCACAAGTTGTTTTTTTAATTGGTGTGGTAATTTACTCCATCTTCCTGTCTTCCCAGCTTCTAATCAGGCCTGCCATTTTAGGAATTAGCCTGTCTTGGGAGAAGACCACGTTTTGGAGCAAGATTGATTCCCCCACCCCCATTTTTCAGTGGTCTTTGATGTTTCTTGTCTTTGATTAGTACTTCTCACCGATGTACAGTGTCACAAAAAAAGGCAGGATATGGTAATACCTCATCTGTTTTCCTTTTGGTTCCAGGTGGCTTCCTCCCTGATAAAATTTTTTTCTAGCAGCAGCTTTACTTGTTGACCTTGATCCATACATAGGGCACTCGCCTTTCCATTAAACAGTGCTGCCTTGCCTTTGGTCGTCCGTGATGCACTACACCAGCTACTTCTTCTCTACTGTTGCCTGTCCTGCCCATCTCATCCTTCATAAGTGTTGCCCCACTGTGCTATTCTCTTGCACCTGTTTAATGTATCTTCCTCCTCCACATAGATCTAACTTGCCTGGAGTCTAGAATCTTGCTCCTTTTTCTTATTAGCTCAGGTTAGACTTCTGCTGGAGGAAGCTTGTTTAGAGAATTACCCACTTCACTGTAACTACAGATCCAGCCAAGGGTGCAGTTCTGGGTTGTATAGGGATCGAGATTTTGCTACCACTGTTGTAGCACATACCTGTAAAAGTCTTGCTTTGTTTAATTACAGCATTACCCCCGCCCAAGAACTAATTTACCAAGCAGAGCTGCCTGCAGACACTGCAGTACCAGTTGCTGATAGCCCCAGAGATGCTGGCTGTTTGTAATTATGTAGCAAGTAGACTAAAATTGTTTTTAATTGTGTTCTATGGCACAATATATGTACATATTTCTTTATTCTGAACACCTGATATTTTAAAAAAGGAGGATAACTATTTAGCTTGTTGCAGTATAGCAAGGGAGAAGTGTGTGCAGCACTCTCTTCTTTACAATAGTACAGAGGACCCTGTCCCTTGACTGACAGGTAGCTAAGCAGGGTTTGTAGAGACATTTTTTCCTTTGAGAAAGCCCCTCTCTATGTCCCCCAAAATAATTGATTAGCACTCACATTTGAAAAAGCTGCTTCTGGGGCATACAGGAACTCGGAAGCCTCTGTGAGCACCATGCTGATGGCAGAGAGTTGTCAATCCTCTGGTGCCTGTCTCAGGGTGTCTGTAGGAATCAAGGCAGGGTCTTCATTTGTCTTTTGACTTTCAGATTTCCCATTCAAGCTTTCTTTGAAAGCTAGAATGAAAATGGTATCGGTAGTTACATGAAAGCTACAGTTCTGGTGCCAGGTGAGAAGGAAAGCTAAGATGTTACCAGTGATGCATGAGACGTTAAGCTATCCAGCTATTTACCAGGGTGGCTGCTCCCTTCAGACCCACATAAACTTCTGTACTTGTGGTGCTTGTACAGTCCTCAAGGACACCTTACACCATGAAGATGACTGCAAGGAGGGTTTGACTTTTAGTTGGCAACATGTTGCTTTCCCATGGAGAACTGAAACTGAAGCCTGTAACACACCCAGGTGGACTTCCAAGGGCAGCTCTTGAGGGAGTTATCTTTGTTATTGTGAATGTGTTGTGGACTACAAAGTCTGAAGTGCACTGGTAAGGTGGAAGTATGGTTTGTGCCTGACTTTGTGCTCTTGCTGTGTCATCTTGCACATTCCCCACAGACACAGAGCAGCAGTATTGCTCTTGTAGACGTGCTGCTCCACTTGCTAAAGCCAGAGGGGGGAAATGCTTACAGGAAGTGCACATAGGATATAGGATGGCTCCTCTCTGATATTTTAAACCTTGAGTTGTTCACAGTAGTGAACATTTTCAGTTCTGCTGTGTTCAGTTGGGACTTTAGAGATGCAGGCTGCAGGCTGTTGGGGGTGATTATACTTGTTGAGGTCTGAGCCCATTCGTGCTGGTGGATTTTTACAATTGATTTCTTAAAACTATGTATTTTGAGCAGGGTATTCCTGAGATGGTGTCCTGGTTTCAGCTGAGACAGTTAACTTTCTTCATAAGCAGCTAGTGTGAGACTGTGTTTTGGATTTGTGCTGAGGAGAAGGCTGATAACACACTGATGTTTATAGTTGCTGCCAGGACAGTCAAGGGCTTTTCAGCTTTTCTGCTGTGCCAGTGTCTGCAGGTGCAGGAGAAGCTGGGAGAGAGCACAGCCCCAATTACTAGCCTAGTATTCGACCTTAGGTTTAGGATTGAGACCCAAATTTTGGCCAATATTCTATTCCATAACATGCATGTCATGCCCAGTATATAGAATGAGGCTCTGTCTGGTTGCCCCTCTCTCAGGGTTGTCTCAGTCTCTCAGACACTTGGTCTTTTATCTGCTTTCTGGGATTGTGGTTTTGGGACTCTCTCTGCTCTGGGATCGTTAGCTGGGAACAGACTGAGCCTTGGTCATCAGGTGGTGAGCAGTATTACTGTGTATATATTTGTATATATTGCTATTATTATATTCAATATTATTATAGTTTAGTTATTAAATTGTTCTCATCTCAACCCACAACTCTCTTTTCCCTTTACCCCTTTAATTCTCTCCCCCACCCCTTGGAGGAGGGAGGGCGAAGGGTGAGTGAGTGGCTGTGTGGTGTTTGGCTGCCAGCCAGGGTAAAACTACAACAGAAGGTTTAATCAGACTCAACAGGAACACAAAAACCTTGTAGCATGAGTCAAGTCCCTTTCAGTGTTCTTCATCCACTTTGGTTAAACCCCAGCTCCTTTGGTTGCTGGTATCCTGGCTGTGGAAGAGCCCCCTCTTCTTAGTGAACTTTTTGGATTACTTTTATTCTCTCACACTGATTAACAGCCCAGCTTTGTTAAGAGCTGGTGCTTCTCAACTTCACAGAGCTAAATTGTGCTAGACTAGTACCAGGGTTGTCACAGTCTCGGGGTCGTGCGGATTGATAGTGTTGGTATTATGAGCTTTACTGCTCTTCCATGGCTAAACTCTCAAACTGAATGAGTCCTCTGGCAGAAATTCCAGGTCATTAAACCAGCAGATGCTCCTTGCAATCCTTTTTTATGACTAAACTCAGACTTAATCGAGTCTGAAGTTACCCTACTTGTCCTAAAGGGCCATCTGCTTTGAAATAGTGGAGATGAGTGCATCAGAAGGTATGGGTACATCTCATGTCAGAACACCAGTATCTTCAGTAGTCCCAGGAAAAAAACAAACAGCTGCACTGGATGTGTGATGGACACAGGTGCAGCAGTGTTTCATCTGCAATTCTAGCCTGAAATGTCACTGGATTTGGAAAAATTAATGGCTAGTGGTTTACATTAATAGCATCTTGATTCAGACATTAAACACAGGATACTGAATATCCTAGGTCAGGTCTCAGTCTAACTCCAAATAGCCCATCTGTAGCACTAGTCAACATCAGGTACCAGAACTTGAGCAAGTGGACAACAAACTCTCTGCTTGTTATTGTTTTAGTCATTAGTGAATTAAGGACTTCCTAACCCAGAAGCTGCATCTTCATATTATGTTTATTAGCTGCTCTTGAACTCGTTTGTTTAAACTCTTTGAAACCATGTGTTACTGTAGCAGAGAATTTTGAAATTTTTAGAAATGTTGAATGAAAAAGTAGTGGGTTTGTTTTTTTTTCTTAAACTTGCTCACCACAGGAATAGTGTTTTTTTCTAGAAAATTGCACTTCAGCTGACATAAATATCTGAGTGGTTGTACTAACAAAAAATGTCTACCTGATGGCAAGTTCTGCCTAGAATCTGTGTTATCCGTTCACAGCAAGTGGAAGTTCTGCAATGGTTTCACTCACATGCGTTGAATTACCCACTTGAATGAAAAATACACCCTCTTATTCACTTGGTATATGCTCAGTTGTGTTTTCTGTTGTCCTCACCATTTTAGTTTGTCACAGACTTTGGTTTTTACACAATAGTGCTGCTATAATACTTGTCTTCCTGGAGCAGCCTATATAAAATTACATAGTAGGCCAACAATTAGCCCTAGTTAAAAAATTATTCAGAGCGTTGTTTATTGCAGGTTTTTGTTTTCACTCTGCAAATCTGCATTTTTCTTTCACTTCTTTTGTCTGTCTTCTCCTTGCAGCATTAGCCACTATGTGCTGGTGATGTCACTGACCATATTTATGATGCTGATGAATGGAATGGCCCAGCTGCTAACTACAAAGAAACTTGAACTTCCCAGAAGGACTAAGCACCATTCTGTGTGATAAACCAATAAATCTTCCTGCCTTGTTCCCATCCGCAGGCTTCCTCTGAACCAACCTCCACCTTTGGAATATAAATATAAGTTAATGGACTAGAGTGCCAAAATCCCATCCAGGGATCAGAGTGCTCTGCTGATAAGAGGTTAAATGCTGTCCTGTGACTGAAATTTGCATTTGGAGGTTGCCATTTAGACATCCATGGGGCTAAAAAAGCCTCAGCTTTATTCTCCAAGTGTACGTATTTCTTGAAAATTAAAACAGCAACAAAGTCCTTTTAAAAAGAAATAGGCAACCATCTTTGAGGGTTTTTTTTTTTTGGTTGTTATAACTTGTCTACCAGCTGTTTGTCTTGCACATGCTCACTCTCTTTAGGTGTCTGCAAAGTCCTGGCTTCATTTCATGTCTCACATAAGTGTCTCACGGACTAAAGCATAAATTAAATCAGTCTGGGCATATCACTGATTTGTGTGTTGCCGATGTGGCATATGCATTTGAATATCTCTGAAACTGGCTACGTTTTTTTTGCAAGCTGTGTCAAATGTGTATGTTCAAATATGTTGAGGCAGGTTAAGACTGGTATGCTGTGAGGCTGTTGCTTGTAAGACAGCAGGTTTTAGCGGCCCTCGGTGTGAACTGCTGCTGCTGAGCATGCTCTCCTGCTGCCTCCTGTGCTGGGGTGAGTTGAGCAATATGCCAGCTCAGGTAATTGATCCAAATGAAAAGGAACCCGATTAAAGAATCATAAAATAGCATTCAGACAGATTCCCTGGTCCAGCTTGTGATGGGGTGGGCAGGGAGGTTAGGGCTGGCTGTTTCAGTGGCAGCCCAGAGTTAAATCTGCAAGTGTAAGCCTGGATAATGGCTGCACTGCGAATCAAACACAGACCTACATCCCTTGGTTGTACGCTGATGACAAGGAAGACCGTAGTGGCTCTGCTGTTGTGGGTGCTCCTGAGGACTGTAAGTACATTGCATGAGACTTTGAGATAGATTTCTAACTTTGTAGCTCTTTCAGCAGCAAGCATCTGCTTCCCTGCCACTAGCCCTCAGTGGATTGAGCGGCACACACTACAGTACCCACCTACACCTCAATGCTTCATCACTCCCTAAAGTCATCTGTTGCAAGAATTAAACAAAAGTTGTATCTCCTGGTCAGCAGGAGTCCTGCACAGTATTAGGTATACTGCCTTTGAAACAGCTTCTTCCATCCACACCAGCAATAAAAGGGCTTTTGAAGCAGTCCCGTTGCACAGTGAAAGAAGAAAGTGAAACAAAAAACTTTCTTCTTTCTGTGCTATTGTATGATGGCATCACTAAAAATTGTGCTACGTAATATTCCTGTGTTGCAGCTCCCAACCTGCAGCCAGGCCTTCCTATCTGGGAGCTGATATATATGGGACGTGATGCTGTCTGCCAAGGCTAGACATTTGTCATGAGGGATGCTCCAGTACTTTTTCCAGCCATCTGGCATTTGGCTGTGGTCACATGTCTGTTTAACACTCTGGAAACTAGTCATCCCTCTGCAGGAAGTTTGGCTGGGAGAAACCAGTCACAAACCTCCATCTGCTTGTTGAGTGCTAGAAAAATATTGTAGCATGGGTCTGCAGTCATCCGTGCAGCTTCGAAGTGCCCCTTGAGAGCATCTGAGCACTGGAGAGGGAGTCGTTTTTCCACTAGGTAGTGGTCCAGTGGTCCTACTGGGCATGTAGCCAGCACAGCTGGCCTCAGTCACACAAGGTATTTCATTTTTGTTACAGACTATACCTGCAGACTTGCATGCCGGAGGCGGGGCATGTGCCCACTGCTGTTAGTCGTACTGTACAGCCAAGGCAAGGAGCAACCATGAGCAGGTGGAAAGTTGCTGCCACAGCAAAGACTATGTGTGGGCACAGGAATCTGCCACACCTGTTCTCCTTGTCTCTGCTATATGGAGAGCTGTCCCCACCTCAGCGCTGGTCTACAAGGTGCACTGTATGGTTGCTGGGTACTGTATCATCAGTTTTGTGTGACCTAACTGATGGCTTGAGACCTCTGGCTACAGCGCTGTCATGTCAGTACACACAGCTGTAGGCAGCTGTATCACTGAGCATCCCAGCCTCCATTGCTGGAGTGACTTCTTTGCTGAACTGCTGTCTGTAAAGCAAATTCACTGATGGGACCTGCCGAACAGCTGCTGTTGGTGTGATATGAAGGAATTGACTGAAAAAGTAGGAAGGCGGGACCCACAGGGCTGCTGCCCTGAAGGCACATCTTCTGCAAGCATGGCCAAACTGCTCGTTATTTAAGACAAGACCAAGCGCATGTCCTGTTTACCACATGAAAACACTGGAGGTGCGTACTGTCTGGTGCTTCAGGCTCCCTGGGAGAATGCACAGGAGCTCAGGCCCGATGTCTTTTCTTACCACAGGCGGCTGGTAATAAAACAGCATCTCCCCCCACTGCGTCTGGTGCTGCTCATCTATAGGAGTGAGAATAATCCTTTTACTCTGGTATGCAGGCAAGTGGAAATGGCTGTCCAAAGTACGACCTACATCCATTACTCTTTCTGCCTGTGGCTTCCATACTGTCTCTTTCCACAAAGTAGGTTTTGTTTTTTACATCCGTTCTTGCAAGATCGGAAGGGGGATGATGAGCACGGGGGGAACATTTGCAACACACGCACTGTTTTTTCCCCAGTGCTGCTCTGCAGGAGTCTGTTCTTGTTTGCCATTTGCTCTGGTTGGGCCATAGTGGTAGCAACCCTAGCTGGCCTTTCCCTTTCCCCCACTGGCCCCTTGCGTCTCTGTCATTTGTGAATTCTGTTTCTAGCTGAGGCCGTGGGAGTGCTGGAGAGGAGTTCTCGCGGAGAGGCAGGATTGGCTGTACTATTCCCATGTCTCCCCAGGGGAGGCTGTTGACGAAGTCTTGGCCTGCACTTTTGGGTTTACTCCAGCATGGGGACATGTCAAAAATTCTCCCACTCAGCTACTTTGTCACACACCCCATGGGGCTGTGTAAAGTTTACTCTTCCTTCCCACGCATGTGTGTTTCTCTCCTTTCCAGAAACAAATGTCATCAGCAATAAAAAATCTTCCCCAACCTTAGGAGCTAAGGTAGGGAATAAAATCTTGTACTCAGCTGAGTTTAAGCTTTCTTTTCCTCTACTTGAGGGCCTTCGAGCCTCACCCCTCTTCATGGGGCCCAGACAGGACTCGGGCCCCGGAAGGTGGGCTCTGAGCCAGCAGAGCCTTGCAGGCCGGTGCAGCTATCACCCAGCCCCTGTATTTTCAGCCAAGGGCACAAAGGCAGAATTACTCCAAGCCCTCCTGCCTGCTGCCTTTTACCTGCAGCAGAGTTGCAGACTCTCTGACTCTTAGAGCAGGTGAGGCTCCAGACAGTGAAAACCTCAGGCAGGAAAAGGCAGGTAGATTGACATTGTTATTTATGCCTGGGGCTACACAATTCTTTTTATGTATGCTCAGAGTGTAAAAATCTCTGCAAAGCTTATATCTTCTTGCTTTTAGAGCCATGGACCCCTGAAGAACTAACCATAAACCTGGGGTGCCCATCAGGTGGTGTAATGTGAGAGAAGCTGTACTGAAGAGCAGCTGATACAATGGTCTTGTAATCTTTAGTTCTAGGAATTGTTCTCTGCTATTGTGTTATCAAGGCTGTACACAGCAGCCTTTTGATACCCATCCAGGGAGTGAGCTGTTTCTTCAGAGATGATGAAGCTTAGATTGTATCAAGACCTCTTATGACTCAAACTAAATGACTTCTCCTTCCCTCTCACAGAGTAAATCAGATTTTACAAGCTTTGGAAATTTCCATGCATGCGGTGGCTCCGAGTTGTAAGGTTGCTACAGCTGTCACATTCTTGAATGAGAACAAAGATATGAATGAACAAACATTCATGGTCTGACCCAAACCTTGCTGTATAGCATCACCCTTGAACTGCAGTGTCTGGTTTGGCCAAGCCACAATACAAATGTTATTTCAGCTCCCAACACCCCAGCTAATCTGTAAAGGTGTGCTGCTCATCACTTTTCAAAATTGTCTGAATCCTGCTGTCCCTTTTGCTGTGTCTTGGGATGGTGAGGGTACTTCTCTTGAATGCCTTTAGAAAAGAGGATGAGAGCATGGAGGGTGCCAGGCTTGCTGCTGCATCCTGATAGATGTGGGGTACTGTGAGCAGGAGACAGCTGAAGAGAATATTTTGGGGAGCTACAGTTGTGGTGGGAAAGGGAGAATTTCTCTGTCTTGCACCTGCTCTAGGGTGTGCTCTGTGTCACGGTAAGGCAGCTCCAGGTGCACCCTTCTCCATCATCACATGGCTTCATCCAGCCTGAAGGCAAGAAACTTCAACTTTCTTCTCCTGTGTGTTGTCTTGGGGTAGCTGCTTTGTGAGCTGCCGTGGCTGGGGAAGTTTTGGGAACCTACCTTTCACTGCTGCCACTTGTGTGGGACAGCAGTGGTCGTTCATGAGACAGGACTCGCGGTGACCTGGAACTGACCATCACAGCAGCTGGTGGTGGCCACATTATTTACACCTCTCTCTTCAGCTAGTCTTTCCTGGACTGGGTACCTTAATAAGGATGTGCAGGGTTGAATCCAGTTCATCTGCTTAAAGAAGCTCTGAATTCAGCTGCTTCCTGCAAGGGCTCCCTCCTTGCCCTGGTGCAGGGCAGAGCATTTTAGCATTTGAGGAGGGCTGAGAAGGGGAAGGAGAAGGCTGAAAGCATGGCACTCACGCCCTTCCTGTGGCCTTTGAAATCAAGCTTGTCAATATTTTCTTTATTTGTTTATTTATGGACTTACGCTTGGCAGCAAGCTTCATAACTTTCTAACTTTGAAGGTGGATAATATCAAGGTGGATAATATCAAGGAAAACACGCATTCTTTTGTTTGCATTTTATTTTCCCTGTGAGTTGCAAGAGTGGCATGCCTTTTTTTCTTTTTGTTTCCTTTACTGTTACATAAGATGAAGCTGACATACAGGTTTACCTTTCACTTGAGTCATTGCCACTGACAAACCTGTTAATGGCTGGATATCATCCAGTGAGTCCTCTGAGAGGAAAACAGAGGAAGCACCACACTGAGATCCCCAGACGAATGTGCTTGCCGTGGGGAACAACCAGTAATGGAGCCCAGTTCTGCTCCGTAGTTTTTGCCATCTGCAGCCCCACTTCTCAGTGTCACCTCCACAACAAGGTGGTCCTTCCTGACCTCAATCGTTCCGTGATTCAGTGTACAGGCTGCAAAGTCCTGCATGCCCCGTGCTGGGCCACTGGCTGAGCAAGGGACAGGATGGTGCAGAGTCAGGCCTGGGGAATTTAAATTACTGTGCAAGTGCACTCACACCAGGTCCAACATTTTTGCCTCGCAGCAAGATGGGAGGAGATCCAGGAGAAAGCCATGTGTCAACAGCATGGCTCTTTGCTGTTCTCACTGCCTCATCTTCCTCCTCGAGGGATTTGCAGCATTGCTTAAGCTGTACCTGCTCAAGACTGACACCAGGCTTCACCAACCACCAACCCAAGCTGATCCAAAGGGCATGTGTCCAGTAACAAACATTACAAAATTGAACCACTGGCATTTAGGGTTGGGGAAATCTCTAATCAAGACTTAACCTTCTCCAATTAAACTTGGCTTATCGTTCTTGCAGAAATACTAAAGGATAAGGCTTTCTAGGTGCAGTTCTCATATTGACTTTCTGTGCAGTAACCTTTATCTCAATAGACGTGGCCTTTTGTGCTGGATATCATTATTCTGTCTTCTTGACATATGAGACAGTGCAAGACAAAAACTGCAGAGTGATTTCAGCAAGGGCTGAAATTTGGTGGTGTGGGTCCTGATGAACACACAAGCAGAGATGGGTTCTGAAAATAGTTTTATTTTTGTATCCATTTCCATATTAAGTTAAGAGACACTAGAACTTTCTGTACAAAGCACAGCTAGACAGAGCTATATTTAGCTCTGATGTTTGTGTCTCCATCTCACCAGATCCCCCAAAATTAGTGGATATTTTCCATTGTGGGCTTTGAGTGGGAAGCTTGTTACATTTGACCTACTGTGAAAGGAAAAATACCCATTTCACCACCATGCATTTTTACATACAAAGGGTATCTTTCGGCATCTTTTCTAGCCTGTGTTGACACATATGTCCTTTAAAATGCAATAAACTTAGTTGTTTTAATGTAACTTGGCAATGGACTGGTATTTATGGCCAAAAGTAGAAATGAAACATTCATGTCATTTTTAAAGAATTAGTGAAAGAACACCTCCTAGTATTTGGGATGATGGCCAAATCTTCATCCAGGACTTGAATCGAACACAGGCCTTCCAAAACGTTGTCCCAAACTCCTCTGTTTCCTGGGGCTTTATTTCCCTGCCAGTCATGCAGTGAACCCTGCCTGAGATTTTTCCCTCAGTGTGGCTTTTGGTGCTTTCCCTCGAAGATCCCTTGCTCTCTCCTAGCTAATCCTTGTGCCTTTGCCTGTGTCCTGGGTGGCCCAGGACCTGACCTGCCACTGGCTCTGGGGCAGAAGCTTGGGAGCATTTGCGGAGTCAGTGCGTGAGCCCGGGACAGTTCAGGGGACAAGTTTTGTCCTGTTCGGTAGGTCATGATGGGAATGGGCTATCATGGGGGAGCCTGTTTGTTCAGTTTGCTACTTTTGTTTGTTTGTTTAGGATTTTTTTTAATGGTACTTAAAGCTTGAGAGGCTAGCTGGCAGCTTTAATTCATTTTAATATGACTCAATCTGAGAAGTGTTCAATCTTCCTCTTACAGAAACTGGCTGACTGATTATTTTTTTTTTCAGGCAGTTTGCTTGACAGAGAATAAGTTTTTACAAAAATTGCTCTTCAGAGCAAGGGAACAGGCTCTGCCATTTTCTCTTCCCGGTACTCATTTCTTGCAAGTACCTGACATTTGGAGAAAAGCAGCCTTAGGGGATGCATGGAAGGCTCCACGGGCAGGAGCGCAGATTGCAGGAGCTCTGCAATCTGTGAAACTGCAACTAATTGTATTTTAAGGCTCTATTTCAGCGAGAGACCGTTGACGCCTATCATTCTAATACAATATATTGGAAGTGAATGGCAGCAACTATATTTTCTATCTTCATGGCAATTTTAATTATTTGGGAAAAATCATGGGAGCTGTGAACTTTCTGAATACAAAGTGAAGGGGCTAGGGTAAGTGGAGGTAAGGTTCCCCTGTAGTTCACAGCAATTAACCTCAGCAGGGAACGAAAAATTAAAATGGTCACTTGTGTTTGGGAGAATTACCTTGTGATATATTGCAAATACCCTTGTTATAGGTGGTTATTGAACTTAATCTGTGCCACAGTTATCCAAAGACGCTTATCATACATTTGACAGCTTGCTCCCATTCTCTCTCCAGGAGTGCCGGTTTGTGTAAGATGAATGTAAGATGGATCGATGAACACAATTCTAAAGGCAAAATGCGTGATACTTGTCAGGTTACAGCTAAATGGCCTTATTTATTTGTTTATTTGCAAGTCTGAATGCGCCTCCCTGTGAAGGAGAGGAACACAGTAATGATTCTCTTTAATTAACAGAGAAGTAACTTTCTTGCCAGTTCTAAGTGCCGTTTGATCTATCTGAGATGTCACAGGACTGGAGAACTCCTGTAAAGGGCTGAGAAAGCATTATTTGTGCTTGGTGTGTGGAGCTTTATGAAAGCAATTTACATATTTGCACAGTGAAGCATAACTACTAGCATATAAACAGGGTGATAAATGATTAACTACAAAAGATTGACAGTTTGGGCAAAAATCCAAGAGAGCACTTAAGCGTGCACTTAAGTTCGAACAACCTGGCTCTGCTGACTGTGGTGGGGCAGGCAGGTCCTCTCTTAAGTCCAAGAAACTGCTCATGCACTTCAGTTAAACATGTGCTTAAGTGACCTGGAGGACCAGAGTCTAGCTAAGAGAGCTTATAAAAAGGAAAAACTTTCTCGTATACCACCTAAATCAGGATGGCAGCATCAAGTAGGACTGTAAACAGATCAGAGCTTGCCACGGATGGAGCATCCCCAGCTTCTGTTGATGAAGTGGGAGTTGTCAGTTGCCTAGTGTGTCTCAGGGCAAAACAGAGGTATTCCAGCAAAAGACTAATCTAGCCTGCCCATTTCAGAACAGCTTTTTGTTCCCTGCATTTTGTTCTGTTTTGATTTGGTTTTAATTTTGGGGAACATAAACATATTAAATATTTTATTGTTGTTCCGTGAAAATCTCATTCTTCTTTGTCCAAATATTACTTTCACTAAATGGCTTAATTGGAAATGAAATTAGGCCAAAAAAAGCCAAAACCTCCAGCCTCCTAACAGTGTTTTCGTTTTCCAGTAACTTGAAACTCTTCTCCAACATTCATCTTGTACTGGCCTCATGCTACCCACCAGGAACCCTGTTAGGAACTTTGCTTCATCACAAGCCACTTCCCTACTTTGTACTTGGAAGTTCCTGAAGCTGGAGGTGGAAAAAGCCGCTCTGAACCACAAGTGTGCAGAAGTTGAAGGTCCAAATCAGGGTCATTCTGATGAAGTTGTTTTTGGGCTCCGTGTGACAACGCGGGAATGTTTTCGTGTGCCCAAGTGAAATTTAGCAAACTGGAACTACAAGTGAAGTCCACCTCTTTCTCCTTTTATCCCTTCTAAAGGAGAATATTTGGGTTTGTATCACTGCCAGAAACATACGCTCTTTGTGTTACCACTTCCATTTCCATCAAATGCCTGAAAGCAGTGGCTACTCTGTGTTCATCAGGCATTCACTCAAGCACACAATCTTCACAGTGGTCCCTGTGAGCTTTTACATTGGCTCAGAGCAGTACACACTATGTGTATGTTTTTTGCTTTTCAGGAAGCTTTTTGACTCACTTTTTTTTTCTTTATTTTATCTCTGCTGATATCATCTCTTTTAAAATATGTCTGAAGTTCATGGTGGTTGGGTGAAGTTTAATTAAAGCGTGTCAGTGGGATGATGTCTTTCATTCCGGAGACATGCAGGAAGATTATAATCTCCTTTTTTGGAATAAAATAATAAAGGCTCTGGATAATTAACAAGAAACAGAAAAGGGTGGTGGAAAGATTTTTCTAGGGCTCAAATTCAGATCTAAGCAATAAGGTACTGTTGCTGGAGTGCATTTTCCAGAGTAGCCAGGAAACAGGCAGAAAAAAAAGAGCTACAAAGTCCTGGGGACAGAAGAAAGTTGGAAATATGATCCAGAGACAATGGCTGAAAAGTCTCTTTACAGGTTTGAGTGCAGGCTAGAAAATGATAAAGAAATTATCTGTGATTTGATTCAGACCGTCTTCAAGGCTTTTGTATTTCTTTTTCTTTTTTGCAAAATCAACAGAATTGCATAAAAATTCCTGGATCCCTCAGCAATTTCTCCTCCTAATGGAAATAACCTGAAAGACACTGCACAATGATCAAACAGCATGGCATACAACTATTATGAAAGTAGTCATATTTTTGTAGTCAGGAGGGAGGGGAGCCTAGAGCTTTCTCCATATCCATTTAAAGCATCAAAATAGATTTTATGCTCCTCCAGTGCATGGACCTTGGATATAAGCCAACAACCACCAAAATCAGCAGGAATTTCCCAAAGCCCATGGAAGCCAATGAATCAACAGGTCAATTGTAGATATATCAACAGTCAAAACGCTCTCTCAAGAGTGCAACTTAAAGGCTGGTTGTTGCAAAATTCGAGCACTTACATTTTTTGTGAGTCTATTATAATTCCTTTTTTAAAGCTGGGTTTGATATACTGGACCTATATGCAGGTCATGGCTTTCTGGTATGCTCTTGCAGGTGCCACATTGCTGCAGCTTTTCCAACCAATGGTTCTGGTTGAGGTGATGAGCAGACTGTCTTCTCATATGCAACCCACCCCGCTCTCTCCAGCCAAATCCTCTAGCTCCCTTGGTCTCAGATTTGAAATCCCAGCCTTCACTCAAAACTCTTTGTATATTGGCCAACTCCTGTGAGTATGGGCAGGAGCAATGCCTGAGTGGCTGTGAAGAGGGAAGAATCACTAGCATTCATTTTCATAATCAATCCAGATTCCTTGGGGAGAAGGTACATTGGGGTGGATTTTTTCACTAGCAAATTAACTTGAGAGTGAGTGAGGGATGTGGAGGAGGAGCTCACAGCTCTTCCATTAGCATTACTGAATGGTTTGGGTTTGCTTCTGTTACTAAAGGAAGCTATATATATAGATGTTTTTTGTTGTTTTTTTCTTCTGGACTCAGACAATTCAGAAGTCAGTAAATCACAAAAATTAATATCACGAGAGGCAATTTTTAATGTTTTCTGGTTTGAACCAGTTTAATGTTTTGTCTTGCCTGGAAAATCCTTCCTGGTTCTCAAATGCGAGATAATGCAGGCAGGCAGCATTTCTAATGCAAGCCAGAAAAGATGTAATGATAAGTGTTTAACGTCAGTCTTCCATTTCATATGCTGAAAGTAAGAAAAGGGAGGGGAAAAATGGACATGTTAATGATGTCCTATCATCATCATATTCTCTTCAGCTAACGTAGGAGGGGGATGCGTAATTACCTGGACAGAGACTAAGTATCTTGACTTCCGTTATTCCTCAGCTGGGGCTTTTTTTCAGTGTGTGAGCACAAAAAGCTTCAAGGAATAATGCATAAAAATGCTATTATCTTTGGAAAAAGCAATATTCAGCTGGCTTGGCCATTATGTAGGTGAAAGCAGGATGGGTACCAAGACTGCCCGAGTACATTTGCATGAAATTAATTAAATCATCTAAGCAGACTGTCCCCCCTGTCTGTTGCACCCTATGCTCAGATACTGGGGAACTTGGAAGCAAAAGTAGCAATGAAGATGCAATGCTGCATGAGCAGTTCCTTTTTTTTTTTTTTCTGATAAGAGGCAGAAAAAGGTGGGAAGAGGCTGACTTGTTGTGGGAAATGCTAGTGGGGAAATTGTCAGCTCTGGGCTCTGTGGGCATGCGACCTTGGGCAACTTGATAAAGTGTCTGGGATCACTTTTTTGCACTTGCGTTCATTTTGAGAAAAACTTCATTACTCTAAAATTCCCACTGCAATCCACAGAATTTTGTAGGAGGTACAGTCTAGGTCAGTACTTCCCCTGTGAAATGGGAATCATTTGACAGAATGACCCACACTTTACCTCTTCTTTGAAAGGTTAATAGCCTATGTGGACATGAGGGGCAATTTCCTATTGCTACCTTTGTACTGCCTGCAGTGGGAACTCGATCTTGGGAACCTCAGTAATGCAAATAATACCCACCCCAATGTTGGCTAAACATCATTTCCCAGATTTGATCACCTGATGCTGATAGGGTCCAATGGTATTTGCTGGAGCCGAGACAGACGCTAACTGTTCTGCATAGCACTAGTATGTGCTTGCCAGGATGGATGGGGTCTTTTTGCAGGCTGGTTTTGTGCTGTTCCGAAGCCTTTGCAAGCAATGTAGAGCATATGTCCCCAGGACATTGTGCTTTGGGAAGCAGGCATAGGGATTGGGGTATGTTAGCTCAGCTGCAACTTTATTAGCGATATGGGACATGAAATAACATAAAGTTTTCATCTGGCCATAGAAATGACTAAACAGACGTACTTTACGACTTCGGGAGTGTTACATTCTTGTCATGTTTCAGCATTTGCAGATACAACAGATGAAGCAAATTAAATTATGCATGCACTAAAGGAATGCATTGTTAGCCACAGTTGTTGTTAACTTGCCTGCAAATAAATAAACACAAATAACTAGAAGATGTATCTTGAAGATTTAGTAGGTTGGGGAGTTTTTTGCCTTATGCTTATACATGTAATCTATATACATCTATGTGTATCTGTAGGTGACTTGTCAGCCATACCTGCTGCACTTTGTTACCTGGCTGGTTTCACAGTGTAGGAGAAGCCACATGGCTGCACATCCCTCATTTGCATTCCTCTTGTATACAGCTTTGGCAATTTGTTTATGCAACTGACTGTATGCAATCATCAATAACACAGTCCACAGTAAATCCCAATTAACATTGCTGCAGGAATCTTCTTTCATGTTTGTGCTGGCTTTTGTAGATTTAAATGCCCGACCTTAATGATGCATTAATGTTGTTTTCTTTTTTTTTTCTTTTTTTTTTTTTAATGCTGTGTTTGCAGTATAAAGTCCACAATTTATTTTGTTCTCTTTGCCCAGCAGGGACACTTTTTCCACTGAGTCTTTAATAAAAAGCCTCCACGAGTATGAAAGACATTTATCTTTATTAGTTGTATATTTTGCTCATCACCTCTCTTACATTTATGAATTAAATATTTATTGATTTTTATACAAAGAAGAATGCCCTTCTGCTCAGTAAGAACAATTACCACCAGCTATGCAAAGAGAACTGTAAGCAAAACAAACTTGCATTACTTCTGTAAGTCATGTCAGAAGTGACAGGAACTGAATCTGTCTTTTAATGGAGATCCTTGTGGGGTTGCATATTTTTGAAGAAACCTGTAAAATGGGCTGTGAAAAGAAGGGCTTGCATCTGTTTGTTTGCTTTGTTTAATTTTCTTTTTTTGCTTTGCGATACACAAGCAAAGGTGAAGGAATTTTAGTTCGTGAATATCATGTGATATTCAATTACAATTGAAAGTGATTAGCTTACTCTCATTTTTTTATTAATTAATTTTAAAGCTCAAAGGACCAGTGTGGTCAGCTACCAGATATTACTGCATTAAGCCTACAGCTCAAACTTCAAGTTGCTGAAGAAAGGTGTGTAACCCTGAGTAGAAAACTTTGTGGTCATGTAGCATATCAGCACCTGCTGACAAATCCCTATCACCTCTCAAAATCTGGAGTTTCTTTTCAACAGAATTTGATGCAGAGTCTGTACCTACAGTATGAAAACCCCTCATCAAGGAAAATAACTACAGATTGCTTCCCCTCTCTAGAAATGTCCTGTATTGTTTGAGATTACATCCCATCAACAGAGGACCTGGAGGAGTCTGGGCAAGGCTGTGCCTTTGCCCTGGTCCCTTGGGTGCCCAGGCAGGGGACAGCCAGATGAGTGGGAGTTCATAGAATCACAGAATGGTTTGGGTTGGAAAGGACGTTAAAGGTCATCCAGTTCCAACCCCCCTGCCATGGGCAGGGACACCTCCCACTAGCCCAGATTGCTCAAAGCCTCATCCAGCCTGATCTTGAACCATTGCCATTTGCTGACGGATTGGCCGGTTGGCGACTAGTTTTGGATGCTCTGGGATCTCTTCTTCTCCCAGACTGCTATGTCTCATCATCCTTGTAGAAATTAAATTATTTTTGAGACTTATACCTCTGAGACTCCTTTGAATTCAAATGAAATTGGCTTTGAGAGAGAGGCAGAGCGGGATGGAGGAAGCCTTCTCTCCTGAGGACACAGGATAATAACTCTGGCTTCTTGCTGCCCATCCTTCCCCTCCCTTATGGTAGCTCTTGACAGTTGGAGATTAAAGACAGTTTTTGCTCCCTAGTAAGAACCATCTACACGGATCACCCTTTTTCAGGCAAATACAGCTTCTGGGGATGCAGCCCTCTGCGCCTTGTGATGGGCCAAATGGGCCAAAACTAGGCCCATCTCGCTGTTCACTGCCGACTCCCTTGAAGCCAGCAGGGTGCCTGGAAGATGTGAGCTTTGATTTTTTATTTATTTTTTTTTCAGGATTGAAGGAGTTTGGGAAATGAAGGGAGTTTCTGCCCCCCATGGTCTTGACGTGTGGGAAAGGCTCCCCCGCTGGGCCAGACCTCCCCAGGGAGCTGCCACCCACCAGCCCCTCCTGAGTACACAGGCAGCTGAAATTGCTTTGTTTCTACTTCTTTTTTTCATCTGTGCTGGCACCACCTGTGAAGTGGGATCACCCTAAGGAAGGATACACAGGAAAAAGGGCCTTTTGCCCTACGTCCTGGGCTGCTGGGTGGCAGCCAGCCTTTGCCAAGGGACGCCTCGGGTTTAACACGAGTGGAGGGAGTGAGCCCAAATGGCTTCATGCTGGATGCATGTTTCAGTGGGCTCCCATAGAAAACAGTTTTTGCCAGTGTTTTGGGGTTTGCTTTTCTTGTTAAAGGAACAGAAACATAAGAAGGGAGAAGGCTTTCCTCAGCAGCACTGCAGAAGCACTGTTGACACAGTCACAGTTGTCATTATCTGCACTTTTCTTCTGCAGCAGCAGTAATGTCACCTCCCTCCCGCTCCTCTGGGCTCTTCTGACTCGTCAGTAAAATGCCCACAGCAAGGTTGCCAAGAAATGTCTTTTGACAGGAAGGGCAGCTCATGGCACACAGCTATGATGGCTGTTATGATGATCAATCGTCGTGAGGACAATGCGGGGGCAAACGCCAAGGTAGTGTCAGGCACCAGGCCTTGCGCCATGTTCTTCAAAACACTCTAGTCTGCTCTTCATGTGGGACTTCTGCTTTGCTTCTCTGTAATGGTCGTTTACTGGTAACTAGGGCTGTGCTCCTTGGCAAACAGAAAGGCTGCAAAACTGGAAGAAATATTCTGTGTGTCCTGACAGAGAAGGTTTGGGTTAACACCTTCTTGCCAGGCACAGGCCATCCAAAGCTATGATCATACTCCTATATTTAAGCTCTACTGATACAGCATCTTCATTTTATTGTTTCTATGGTAGGTAATGTATTTACCTACCATATTCACTGTATTGAGTACTGTCCAGGGGTGGGTGACGAGCGAGTTGAGAGTTTATGGGTGAGAATTAAGGGACAGGCTGGCATGGGTGATACTGTCGTGGGTGTCTATTACAGGCCACCGGATCAGGACGAAGAAGTTGACGAGGCCTTCTACAGGCAGCTGGTAGCAGCCTCGCAGTCACAGGCCCTGGTTATTGTGGGGGATTTTAACTACCCTGATATTTGCTGGAAGGCCTACTCAGCCAGCCATCCGCAGTCC
>WKFP01015416.1:1905889-1940110 GCA_011057875.1 Pterocles orientalis
TCTCGATTTCAGAAAAGCATTTGACACCGTCTCCCACAGTATCCTCACGGCTAAACTGAGGAAGTGTGATCTGGATGATCAGGTAGTGAGATGGATTGTGAACTGGCTGGAGAAAAGAAGCCAGAGAGTTGTGGTGAATGGGATGGAGTCTAGTTGGAGGCCTGTATCTAGTGGAGTCCCCCAGGGTTCGGTATTGGGACCTGTGCTGTTCAATATACTCATCAACAACTTGGATGAGGGAATAGAGTGCACCCTCAGCAAGTTTGCTGATGATACGAAACTGGGAGAAGTCTCTGACAAGCCAGAAGGCTGTGCTTCCATCCAGCGAGACCTAGACAGGCTGGAGATTTGGGCGGGGGAAAATTTCATGCAATTTAACAAGAGCAAGTGTAGAGTCTTGCATCTGGGCAAGAACAACACCCGGTTCCAGTGTAAGTTGGGTACTGACCTGTTGGAGAGTAGTGTAGGGGAGAGGGACCTGGGGGTCCTGGTGGACAGCAGGATGACCATGAGCCAGCACTGTGCCCTCGTGGCCAAGAAGGCCAATGGCATCCTGGGGTGTATCAGAAGGGGGGTGGTGAGTAGGTCGAGGGAGGTTGTCCTCCCCCTCTACTCTGCCCTGGTGAGACCTCATCTGGAATATTGTGTCCAGTTCTGGGCCCCTCAGTTCAAGAGGGACAGGGAACTGCTGGAAAGAGTCCAGTGCAGAGCCACGAGGATGATTAAGGGAATGGAACATCTCCCTTATGAGGAAAGGCTGAGGGAGCTGGGTCTCTTCAGTTTGGAAAAGAGGAGACTGAGGGGTGACCTTATTAATGTTTATAAATATGTGAAGGGTGAGTGTCAGGAGGATGGAGCCAGGCTCTTCTCTGTGACATCCAGTGACAGAACAAGGGGCAATGGGTTCAGGCTGGAACATAGGAGGTTCCATTTGAATATGAGAAAAAACTTCTTTACAGTGAGGGTGACAGAGCACTGGAACAGGCTGCCCAGAGAGGTTGTGGAGTCTCCTTCTCTGGAGACATTCCAAGCCCACCTGGATGCGTTCCTGTGTGATCTGATCTAGGTGTTCCTGCTCCGGCAGGGGGATTGGACTAGGTGATCTTTCGAGGTCCCTTCCAATCCCTAACATTCTGTGATTCTGTAACTACTTTCTGTGCAAGATGGTTTCCTCTAGCTGAGGGTATGTAGCCCTCCATGGAGGTGACCAAGCTGCTGGGATAAATACCCCCAAGGGCCAGGAACCACAGTGCCAGGAGGTCCAGCTGGAAGCACTGCTGCCCTTCAGTGTTAACAACCCTGGCTCGTATGGTGAGGTGAGCAACCTGCATTCAAATATGCACATCCTGCCTCCCTGTTCTCTCTCAGTGGCGCTTCTAGTGTAAGGCGTTGCGATGGGAAGACTCTGTCCCTTGGCTGTCAGGGTTCTGGGATGTACTGCAGTGTGCAGAGGGAGGAGGTCAGCTCCATACCCTTTGCTGCTGCACTCCCTGCAGCAGTGAAAACAGGGTGTGCCAGAAGGCAGTTCCATCCCAAAGCACCTGTGCCCACCAGGGAGAGCCCAGGCCTCTGCAGCAGGTTTGTCACTGCCTGTCAGAAACGGCCCAGCTCTGCCTAAGAGAGAGTGATTTATTCTCCAGTGGCGTCAATCCAGTTGCAGCTTCACCCGTGTCAGGTTCGTGATGAAAGATACTCCCTTTTGCTACCTCCTCCTCCCCAGAACTGACTCTTTGCAGACTGTGGCTGGCTTTCAAAAGCTGGCAGTTAAAAGAGATAATGTGCCTGCCCAGGAAAGCTAACAGTCCTGAATGAGCTCATGAGAAAATCTGATCTAACCTGCCTGTCTGAACAGTATTTATAAACACTGCTGCCCAAGGATTAGGCAGCCCAGTGCGGCTGCACTGATGTAGTCAGTGAAAGAAGCTGTTTATATTTCAAACTTTCTGATGTAGCAGGGGTTTATAAAAAAGTCACAAGGTCACACTTTTTTTTTTCTACTTTTCTTTTTTTTGCAAAGCCTCTAGAGGAACACGCAATACTTCAAAACACTGCTGCCTCCATTTCTTTAAACATTTCAGGATGTTGATGTCATGTCCCCACCCCCCATCCCAAACCTCAGCAAATACCAAGATTTGTCTTTGGAATTGTAAAGGAAACCAGGATTCATTCTACAGACCAAATCCTTGCTGCATTTAAATTCCTACAGCTGCACCTCTGCTGGGCACGCTGAGCTGATTTACACCAGCTGATAAGCTTTAACTAGGAGGGCAAGTCACTGCTTTGGGGTAACTCACATGTGGGTATGGGAACTGCAGCCTTGCTCCCAGTGCTCTGCCCGTGCAACCCTCAGACATGCATGCAAGACTCTGTGCCTGCTGCCAGCACTTGGCTGCATGTAGGACTGGGATTCTCAACCAGTTCTGGCTAAAATACAGCTGTGGTATCCCTCCTGCATTGTGAGCCACTCAAACAGAGTGCCCCTGGGCTATGGGTTCCAGGTGGCCTGTTTTGACGGAGGGGTTGGAAGATGGTGGAAAGGAGCTGGGGGATGAGGGTCTGCCTGCTGAGCCCAAGAAATGGGATTGCTGAGGGCCCGCCTGGTTATTCTCTCCCTGCTGGCTCCAGTGTTCCTCCTCTTCCTCCTGCCCTGGGCCCCTTCAAGTATGTTTCCTGTGCTCTTGCTGGATGGGGGGTTTGGTATGTGGCTTTCATCATGAGACAGAAAGGCTTCAAAACTGCTCGTGTATCTGTGCTGGATACCCTTTGGGCTCAGGGTTGTTCCTGCTCTCTTGCTGCACATCAGAGGGGCTCCCACGCCTGGCTGCTGTTGAAGGAGAATTCCTCTTCTCTGACCTAGCAGCTCAGCAAAAGTCTGTGCTGCTTTTGTGATACCCCAGGAATGTCTTTTTTCAGCTGTTGTTTGTTCCAAAAGCACGCTAATCCTCTGATTCCACCCCTCATTCCACCCTGGTATGAACGGAAACCCTGGTTGTTTTATGTTACTCAAGAGTTACCATTTTCACTAGATGAGACTGAAGGATAAAAGATGTTTACTTAGGTAAACATTGTAGGTGTGTGATACTAGAATAAAGTTAATAAAAGAAAATAATTATTAATAGTGTACTTCACTTTAGGTATTTTTTTGTATTTCTGCAACCCAACTAGCTTTTTGGGGTAGTTCGTTAGCTGCTGCCCCTGAGGCTGGCATATTCTGGAGTGTTTTCTCCTACCTCTTCCTCTGATTTTAAAGGTGGCTGCTAGAGAAACTTCTGGTTGCCATGTTCCTTCACAGAAAAATTTCCTTTTTTTTTCCTGTCTGATAGCTTCTTGGTGCCTGTGACTTATCCCTGGGACCTGGCTCTGTAAGGACTTACATCACTTCCTTCTTCCCCTCCCGTCTCTGGATTTTTCTCTAAGAAATTCTTATTGACTTTGTTCTTTTTATGTATTGTTTTATATATAAAAACAAAATCTAATGAAAAGCCTTACCCTTTCCCAAAAGCCCGACCTTTTTAGAGTCCGTGTCTTTAAAAAGGTAGTTTGGAAAAACACTTTTAACTGAAAGGGAAGACTAAAGAGGAAATGTTTGGCTGAAAAGTTATTTCTGTCTGGAAAGCAGCTCTCTCCTTTGCCTAGTTTTTATGTTTAAATTTTTATCAGAGAAAAAACTATTTTTGCAGGTAAGTTTCTGTGCAGAAATGTTGATCAGTTCAGTGCCGGACTCAGAGTCTCAACAGAGGGTAACTCTTCATTGAGCCATATTCCAAAAAACAAGCCTTGACCCTCTAGTTAGTTTTCTTTTTACTGAAAAATACTCTCTGTCACTTGCGGAGCATGTGTGGCAAATTTCAGGCTAACAGTTCTCTATGGCAAAACTGTGCTGGGGCTAAAATAGGGCTTTACTTGTGACCTTCAGTTCTTTTTCTACTGCATCTTTATAATGGATGAAAGTCCATGAGATTAATTGTGAAGATGAGTCTGAAAGACTCATTGGTCATATCTTTATACATACATGAGTTTGTCCTTCTCAAGCAGGGATGTTCATCATTTGAAGCCAAGGCTTGATTCTCAGGTGATAAAGCAGCTCTGAAATCTGAATGTTTGCTTTACGTAAGCTTTCTAAAAATAATTCACAGGATAAAAAATCTCTGTCAGAAAGCCAGCTAAATAGGAAAACTAATAATCTCTGCCAGGGCCCCAGGCATAGGTTTTCACCTAACAACTGGTTTTGTGGACCTTTAAGAGCAAATATCTACAGTACATCTTATGGGTTAGTAACACTGTGATGCAACTTAGAAACATTTTAGAAGCATGGAGGGAGGAAAGTCAATCCAAATGTTTTGTTGTTAACTACTTAAAAACAAGAGCACTGAGAATGAATTCCTTTATTGGCCTTGAGGTTTTCTGTTGCCTGTGTTAAAACAGCAGAGCAGTAGTTTTTGTAACAGTTAAATGCTAATACTTTCCTTTGTGAGGGAAATCCTATTTTAATGTTTCTCATTTATAATTAAGCTAGTTTCTACTAGAAATGATAACACCTTCCTTCCACAATAGTCTGACAATGCATTTACAATGATCAAGGCTCAAAGTGAACTACCTTCTCCTTATGACTGAACAGATCTCTCTGTACTGGAGCATGGAGACAGGCCCATCCTAGGCAGGGGGTTCTCAGCCATGGGCAACCCCTTTCTGAGTCACTGCAGATTAAAAGGGTCTAGGAGCTTCTAGAAGGCACGGGGCTCCCTGTGAGAGCAGGATCATGGTATAGGATGGGCTGCAAAGCCTCTCTAGAGTCCCTGCTTCCATGTGGGGTACAAATGGGATAGAGGGCAGTGGTGGTCCCAATGTTCTGCTGCGAGGGAGCGAGCAGGTGGGCGATAACCCAAGTACAGTTTTGCCATTTGCTTGTGTCCACTGTAGGCACTTGGGATGCTCGGGTTAGCTCAAACACCTCCGGCTGCACAGCACCCTGGGGCCAGAGATGGGGAGCCAGAGCAGGGCTGGGAGTCCTGACTGAGGACATCATGGCAAGCACCCAGATGTCAGGCTGCCATGGGAGGGGGGACCGCAGCAAATGAGGCCTGTCTCTGGCTGCTGCCACCCTCCGCATTGGCACCAGGGAGAGCTCTGAGTTGGAGGGGTGCAGAGAAAAAGTACAAAAGCCCTTTCTCTCCTGAAATCCTCACATAGAAGATCAAAATGTTCATCTTGGAAAATGTTCAGGGAGGGAATTTTCTTGTCTTCTCTCTTGATCAAAGAGTTTCCTTCCTTGATCCACTTGCTGGATGACAGTGTTAGTAGTAAAGTGTTGCCCCTTTCATCCCCATGGGTCAGTCTTTTAAAATCTAACTCAAGTGGCTACCTGATAGGGAAGCATATCCACCTATTTGACAAGAGTTTTTAAATATTTTTAAAATCAAAAAAGTGTGGACAAACCAGCCTAAAATCAGCCCTAAGTTCAGAATAAAAAGGAAAATTGAAAAAAAAATGCATTAAAAACATTCACAATTCAACATTTATTGATTCCTGGTATTGAGAAAAGAAATGGAACTCATCGTTTTTGGTACTGTGATCTGGGGGGAATATCTCCCAGAAAACCTGGGAGGAAGGATCTGAAAGAAGGTTTTGCTTTTAGTTAGTCACCCATTGCTCATCTTAGCATAAGGTCTGCAGTTGAGGAAGCTGTGCAGTTTGTAATCTTGTGGTCTGCTGGATTTTTTTTTTCCCTGGGAAAATGATTTTAATAAAGGGCTAAATTTATTACAACACTTGAATGCTACAAATCATCAGTGTCTTGTAATGCTCCATCTTGATACAAACATGAAAACACAAAGGCCTTTGGGGCTGGGCTTGACTGCTCTGCCCTGTTTTCCCTTCCAGAATCACTGATGCATTTCTAATAGGAAAAATGCAAAGTGTGCAAGCTGTCTTGGCACTGTGGCTCAACATCTTGTCATGTTGCACTATTATGTTGACTCTTCTACACAGGGAGAGTGCATGAAAAAATCCCAGAAGCACTGTTCTGGTTCAGGCAACCACAAAAGCAATTCCCCTTTTTTGTTGGCTGCGGGAAAAGAGATTCTACAGAGATGGGCATCTCAGGGCTCATCAGCTGGTTTGTCTTAAAACGAGCTGTATGGAGGAAAGCCAGTGGAATATTGCAGAACTAACTGTGCTCAGACTTAGCTATTGTTTCTCTTGCCTGCTTTTTGGATGCAGAAAGGAGAAGCTGCAGAATTCTGCTTCCAAAAACTGGGTGTATTGATGGGTCATAATTACCTTATAAAACAGGAGGGGATGAAATATGGAAACTCAACCCAATTGTTTTCAAGACTTCTGAGGGGTAAATTTAATTTTTTCAGTATTTTGTGGTTATGCCTGCTGAAGCATGAAGTCCTTCAGCTACATGTGTTTTAATTTAAGATAGAGTTCCGCTATTGTAGTAGCTGTGCCTTTTGCAATCCATAATTCAGCACATCACTCTGAACTAATACTAGTGGTGACCCCCTTCTTTGCACAGAGGGAACTGAGACAAATCATATGCATTTGTTGAATTTGGAGGGGTCTTCCTCGTTTAAAGAAGCAGATTTGTTTTGGTGTATGTTTTATTATCATGTTTAATCTATTTACCCAATTCTTGAAGAACCTCAGCACAATGATTCTGAAACATTAAACCCTATCCCAGATGATGCAGCTGATGCTCTAGTGCTTACAGCTCCCACCTGCCTCATACCCACATACCTCCTGTAATGTGCAGTCTGCCATGGATAAGAAATGGGACCTGGTCCTTTCCAGAAGCAAGGAGTACTCAACAAAAGGAGAGAAAAAGGCTTAGCAAGGAAGCAAAGACCTTCATCCCACCCATTTTTTTTTTTTAACTCGATTACGGAAGGGTTCATAGCAGACCTAAGGCTAAATTATTTGATCAAAGCAAAAGCTTCCTAACTTTTTCATGTTGGCTGTGTTTTTTGTAGCAGTGCTTTATGACAACAAGGGTGCTCTCTCTGTTCTGCTTTACAAGAGCAGCAGCAAATCACTAGCCTGTTAAATTGTTTGTTTGCTCACATGATGTGTGCCTGCTGAAGATGCTTAGGTCAAAATAAAACTAATCGTAAAGCCCTGTGACTGCTAATGGAGAGAAAGGGCAATGAAGAACAATGCAATAGCATATTAGAGAACACTTGTTATAGGCTTGATTGGAAAAGTGTTGAAGTTAATGGCAGTATTTTCTTCAGCAGGTTTGGATCAGGCTTTTACAGAAAAGCATTCAGGCTTATTCTACAGTTGCTTTATATATGAGAGGTCTGTGGTTTGATGATTGCAATGGAGGGGTGCCTCAAGGGGCTTTACTTGGGCACGAGCAGCAGCCTGGTCACACTCTATTAGGGCAGGGGCCTGGGATGATGCTCTTGGGGATCATTCTGTGCTCTCTGCTCTCAAACCTTGCTTCAGCAGTTCTGATACTGCAGTGATTAGATTCCCCTAGAAATTTGCATGGTTACAGTTGTTCCAAGCCTTGATGTTGGCACACTTGTTTCATTATTACAGTTTATACAGGAGCAGGCAGCCCTCCTTTGTCTGAAAGGTATGGCAGACAGAAAAGGCCTCTGAAGCAATTCTTGCCTCTGTGCTGGTTCACATTTGGGTTCAGGCATGTTAATGCTATCTCAGTGGAGGTGTTTGGGCTTCCCAGACCTGATTGATCGTCAGAGGTGAATCCTTCCCACCCAGAACTCCACAGTAGCATTCTGTGGTTCTGTAGAAGCTGGATGCTTTGGGGAGGCCTCTGAGTCGTGGCTCAGCACCCCATGCTGCATCCCTGGAGATCCGCTGTGCTAGGGACCACAGTGTGCAGGCACCGCAGTGGCTCTGCTGAAATGACCCTGGGTCCAACCAGACTTGTCAAGCTGCTGGGCATGAGCTGGCCCTGGGTCCCTGAGGCATCTCACTGTGCCAGCAGTGGGAGGGTGCTGAGGGAACAACTCATCTGCCTCTGCCAGGCTGGCTGGCTAGCTCAGGCTCCCTGCTTCACAAAAGTGGGAAATCTCCTCCTGGAGCCGAGCTGCTTTGGAGCCAGTCTTTGGTGTGTTACCATGTCAGGGCAGATAAGTCTCCCAAAGCTTGAGCTGAGTTTTCATAGAGCCAAGTTCAAGTCACAGCCATGCTAGCCCGCAATTAAGATAAGCCATCCCTGCATAGCTGAAAGTTGTCTCTCAATAACTTATTCCCTGCTATGACAATACACATTTTAATACTAGTGTCAGTGTGTCCATATGAGCATATGCTGCACTGCCGCATTGCTCATTTAGTAGTACCTACAATGGGAAGCTCCAGGCCTTCACTCCCTGTCTTTTGCCTATAATACAGAAAGGTCGGGCAGATGGACAGGTTATTTGTTTTTTCAGTGAGGAAAAAAATCAGAGGTGATTTCACCACCATATTTTTAGCTGAGGTCACCTTGCATCTGCTAGGATCACATCAAGATGTCTGTGTCGAGGTGGCATGCTCTTTCTACAGGGAAGACAGAGAATCTGCATGCTTTTTGGACCCTGGAATGAGGGAGGCTCGTAATGCCTCTCTGCCCCACTCTCACTTTGCAAAAGGGAAATTTTCCACATACAAAGTCTGATAGCTGTTCCTCTGAAATATTTAATTCCCTAGTGGGTGAAACTCCTCCCTTTAGAGATGGCCATAAAACCCAGATGACATGGCTTTAGGGATGCTGAGGTGATGCTGTGGCTGGCTCACAGTACAAGAGTGGATTACACCCTGCTGTTGGCAAAGCATTTTGAAACTCTCTGAGGAGAACACCCTTGATTTATAATTCATAGGATTTAAGGCCAGAAAGGACTATTAGATCATCTAGCCTCACCTGTATAACGCTGGTCATAGCATTTTGCTGAGTAATTTCTGCTTCAGTCCTGTAACTTCTGTTTGGGCTACAGTCAACTTTATAGAGGAACATGTAGTTTTAACTAAATGAATCCAGAAATTAAGGTTTTTTTGTTGTTGTTATTCAGTGGTAGTTTGGTCTAGCAGCTAATTGCTCTCAACGGTTTGTGATGAATAAAATAAATTTTATCTTGTTTCTAAGTTTCCAGCCCTTTGATCTCATACACCTTTTTCTCCTAGAATAAAGAGCTATCTACTATCAGAAATATATTTTTAATGTGAAAGTTTTAGCTATGAATTACAAAATCCTGAACAGGATCTTGATCACTTCAACTGGACCCAATAAAAAGAAAAGAACCTCTGTGTTCCTTAGATCCATCACACTTTTTTTCTGTGTGTTTATTATGCCTGAAGAACGGACTTGGTGTTTTGGAAATTAACAAAGCAAATCCATTCTAATACATAAGCAAATGTGGCTTAAAGCCTGTTCTTCAGTCAGGTTGGGGAATTGTCTCCTGCCTTGGAAAAAACCTCAGCTGAAATAAAAATTGATATTAGAGCAATGCAAAGCATTTCATCAGACCTCAGACACAGTTGAACTTAGCCTTGGGCCAGAGCCTGAGTGAGTTCATGAACCTCAGCTCATGCTGGCAAAAATTCATCTGTGATAAATGTTGCTTCTAGTCCTCCCACAACTCGCACTTCCTACCATGTTCCACAGAGCCACCCGTACAGGGAGGACATGGAGGGAGAGAAAAGCAGGAGGAAGTAGCTCACATCTCCTTTCATTGCTCATTTGCCCTGGGGGTGGGAATTTGGTTGCCGTTCCCCACTTCTCCCTCAGTGTGTGGGGAAGCAGGATGGCTTGAAAGTGTCTGAGATGTCCACAGTGCAAACTGTTGCCTTCTATTGTCCTTGAAGGAGTTTCTGGGTTGTTGGATGCTAAGCCTGCCCAGAGGAAAAATAATTAAGCAAGATAATTCCCATCCCATCTGATAATGTTTGTTGAGGTGGGGAGGGATGGAATACTTTTGCTAGAACAGGGCATCTCTATCGCATGCTTGCTCTCTGCTGGTAAAGCGCTCCTGACATAGAAGAAGTTTATAAGTCCGCTGAACAAAGTATATAATTACTGCAAAATCATTTTACTGCATCTCACAACTTTTGTTTTAAAATCATAAAATTGAGCCACTTTCTGCATCTATGCTGAAAATTTTAACTGGGATCTTGGCTTTAGTTCAAGAGAATATCTGTTGAGGTGGTTGGCATGTCTGGTTAGTCACCACAGTGAGAAGTCAACTGTGAGGAAAAGCTGCATGATTAGCAAGTTTGGCTTTTTAATACAGAAAGGAAATTTAGAACGAGTAACGGTTACCCACAGATGCTGTCATTGCTGATAGTTATGCAAAAGATGCTGTATACCTACATAATGACTTTGAGGTTTAGGTTTCCTACAATAGACGGTTATGGATATTCTTCTTGGACAGGTTTCTACTTCGGCCACCTGCCTATGAATTCCAGTAACACCCACGTGTATCTTCTTTTCTCTCCTCTCCAACTTCCATTTAGTTTGGTTTCTTTCAGAAGGGCTATATACGAGCCAGCACAGGAGGGGGGAGGGTGAGTGAGTGGTTGTTGTGGTGTATTGCTGCTAGCCATGGTCAAAACCATAATATGGCACAAAAGAAGATGCAGCTGGAGATCAGGGTGTTGATATGGCTGAAAATAAATACAGCAAACAAAATATTGTTAGTCTTATTGGGACAGGCAGAGATGAACTTGGATTACTACAAGTTTCAGAGATGTTCTGGTGTGAGAACCACCAGTCTGCAAAGTTGCTGGCTACAAGTTGTGAGCAATCTGTATAGAGCTTGCTAAAGAGGTGCAAAAGCTGGTGCCCTATCTGGCCATGCAAACCTGTTGCTACCTATCCTCCCAGCAATGTTTCTTTTTCTGGTGACTGCATGCAAAAAAACAAGTGGAGGTATTGTGTCCATAAATGTTTTGGTAAAGTAGATAGATTCCTTGCCAAGCCATCTGATTTTTATTTAGTTTTATCTCCACATTTCTTTTATATCCAGTTTCTATTGTAAGTCTAATGAAACTGTAGTGCTGCTATCTGCTTTGGTAATTGTCTTTCCCCTTGCATTGACTGGCATATTGGCAGATGATCAATGGCCTTGGGCTCCTTTGTAAAAGACCCAACAGTGGCAATGCTTGCAGGACTGTAGCAGATGCTTTGATGTTGCTAATGTGGAGTGCTGGGTTAACCTTGGACTGTAAAGCACACAAGCCTAAGTGCCATTGATTTCATTGAGATGACTGGCCGGTTATCATCACTCAGATCTGAATGCTTCATGATATTACATTAGGTATGTCCCTTATCCTGCTTGTAACAATTTCTTTGTGATGCAGAGGCCTGTGTAGCACTTGCAGAAGGGTGTTTTATGTGGATATTTGTTTTCTGTAAGTATATAGAGAGATATCCATTGTCGTAGTTTGATGTATCCATTGTCGTAGTTTGATGTAGATGTATAATAAACACCCCTTAAAGCAGCTTGACTCTGCATGGAGATTTGCAGCTGTGTTTACATAGCCTGACACTGCAATACCCATACATCATCCCTTCCTCAAGGAGGTCTTGTTTCTCTTTTATCTCTTCTTGCCTTTTAAAGGCTCTGGGTTAAAATTTACTTTGCTTCCACATGGACAAAGCTTACTGTCACCCCATTGCATCTGCTTCTTAGCAGATGTTATGGAAACCTGACAGCATAATAAAGTGTTATGCTAACTTGACCCAAGTGCACTTGGAAGAGGTACACTTGAACTTCAGCAACATAGCTTGAATTAATGAACATCTAGGTCAGGTTTGGACCTCGTTTTCACCACGCCAACAGGCTGTGAGTCTCAATTTCCTTGGCTGGAACTGTACTTATATGAGATTATTAACACAGTCTTCCCAAACCTCTTCAAAGATGCTAACAAATTAGCAAAAGCACTGTTCCTTTTGTGCTAAAAGGTATCTCTTTTTAGCAAGGAATAGGTTCTGCAAATATTCATCAGTGGAAAGGAGCTCCTCATCTCTGCGAGCAGCTGAGCGCTGCAGGCTCAGAGCTCAGACCTTTCAAAGGAACTCCCACCTTCTGGTTTGATTAGCAAGTCTTTGACTTGCTGGAGTTTTGTGAACTCCTTTCTTGAGCTCTGCTAGGCAGAGCTGTCCTTGTTACTCAGTCCTGCTCTCTTGTGTGAGGTCTAAGTAGGGATTAATTTGTTTGTTAGGAATCCTGCAGAGCCAATGGAGCCCGTCACCGTACTGTCCCTAGGAATACCTAAATAATGCCATTAGACTACATATGCACGTGTGCGTATGCATGCACATACTCGCACAGAAACACACACACTTCTCTAATACTAGAAGTTTCCTGTAGGTGGTAGGAAACTCCACAGTTTACATTTATTGCTTATTATTACAATTCATATTGCAGTGGCAGTAGGTAGAAACTCCCATCTTCTCGTGCTGGGCATGTTCCACACACAGCAGCTAAAACTGTTCCTCTCCAAAGAGCTGGTAAAGAGTTTCCTCCACACAGTGTTCATGGAAGGTAATCCCTTGTCCTCTTTGCTGCTGCCCATTTTTCTGGGTGCAGCAACACAGAGGAGGTGTGAGGATGGAGGGCAGAAATAGCAGCAGAGGCTGCTGAGCTACAGCCCTGGTTGTACCTTCCGGCAGCTGGTCTCCAGCGTGATGTCAGTCATTTGGAGATCTCTCTGGGTGGCTCCTGGGGAGGGCAAGTGAGCCACAGATTAAGCTAAAGCTCTGCCTGAGAGCAGACTGTATTCTTCTTTCCAGTCACCACCCGCTCGGAGCTATAAAACCCTGGGTCATGTGCACGCTGGGGCTCCTTGGGCTGAAGGATAAAAAAGCAATTGAGCTTGGTGTGCCTGGTTTTGCTACTCTTTGTATTGCTTATGCAAACTTGATATACAGGCCTGACTGAGGCTTTGAGTGAGTGGGATAGAAAAGCCGTGTTTATTTGCTGGCAATTCTCCGGTGCAGAGCTACACTGTGTGCTTTCTTTAGAGATCACAAAATATTTTACAAGTCTTATTAGCCTCATTTTCAGGCTGCGGTGAAGGGAGGGGGTACTTCCCCCACAGGTGGATAAAACGTCAGGGGCTGTCCAGAGGGATAGGGCTGTTTACCGAGATTTGAGTCTGTAGCAATGTTATACAGATTGAAAGCATAAACTTGCCATTAGCCTAATGTAAATAGCTCTTCCATATGTTTGGTCTATTCATCCAGCATGTTTTAAGTTATGCCCATCACGCCACTAATGCTCAGCAATGTTTGTAGAAAAAGTTCAGAAGAAAAACAGTGCTTCCTTCCCCACCCAGGCCTGGGATGTTTCTTTCACATTCCTCAGAACTGCTCATAGATCTCTAGGAATTTAACTTTAATTCTTTGCCTGTTCAGGAAATGCCCTGTCAATTGTCCATTTAAGTGGTTTATATCTCATAGTACAGTTTACAGTGGTCCACTCTCAAATTTCTTTATTCCATATGCTCATGCTTGACACCATTTCTCTAGAATTTATAAACTTGTATTTCATAGCAGTTCTACCACAGCCACTACAGGCTGTCCTTGCTGGCAGCGTGGGGATGCTTTCACAGTGGCAAGTTCTTAACAGGGATATTTTTCAGTGTGGACAGGATGCCTCAGTTGTTCAGGGTAATGAATTTATGGCTGCTTTAAAATCTCTGTATGACTGTGTGTCTCAGAGTATGCGTGATGCTCAGATTTCACAGTCTTTCTCATCCTTGCTGAGGCATTGTAAGATGGTTGCCCCCACTCTTCCCACAAAGCATCCTTCAAAATGCAATTGGGCAACATGTAAGTTGCATGTAAGAAATGTTGCAGAAAATTTCCACCAAGAATTTCCAGCAAAATCTTTCTTCTGTGCTTCCTCTCTTACTATAGAGCCAATTGCCAACATAGGATAAATTTTAAGATTGAGCTTTTTGTTGTTGTTTTAGTGTTTTTCGAGCCCTTGTTTTAAGCTAGATGCTGTTGTGACCATTTACACGTGTGGCAGACAGGACTATGTAGTTGAATACTTGCATATGCTTTTGTGCTGCTTTATGTAACAGTAAGCGGATTTTCTGTGCATTGATTGGATGAAGATTCTCTCTTCACCCCTTTTTGGTGTGCTCTTCCTCCCTGCTCTTCTGCCATGTACGCAGCAGACCCGTGTGACTCTTCCTTCCCACTCCAGTGCATGCTGCAGCAACACACCATCTCATCACCCTGAACTTGCTCGCACTGCTGGGACCTGACTTGCAGATTCCAGCTGTCTTTACTTGAGGAACAGCAGCCTGGCAGCACTCCAGTCTGCCTACTGGATTTGGGCCAGCCATTTATTGTGAAACTTTTGGTCCTCTTGGACTTGCAGTCATTTTCATCCCCCTGGGTGATTTGCCTAGTACCAGGTAGAGAAATCCAATAAAAAGCCCTGGGAATTTGCTCTGTGCTCAGCAACACATAGTTCCTACAGACTTGAATGCTGTTTCTTCTACAGCAATATACAAGGGACTGGAAAACCAATAAAACTTACTTTAACCTGTGACTACAAATATTTTTGGTGGGTCTGAGTGGCAGGAAAAAAAGCTACATATGCTGGGAATTGAGCCAGGGTCCAGATTTGAGGATCAGTAAGAATTTTTAGAAGACATGTAGAAGAACAATAATTTTACTCTCCACTTCACTTTTGGACAAGGCTGAACTTTCTTTCCCATGCATTGCTGAGACTCCTTTCCTTTACTTGTATTTATTAAAGCAAGACAAACAAGCTCAGTTTCTTTGCTGTTCACTCTAGTCTCTGCTGCTGCACTCCATGCAAACACTGTCCCCACAAAACGAGGCCACACTGCATGCTCTTTGCCTGCCCTTTGTACCAGTGTAAATGCCTTCAGAGGGGCTCCTAACTAAATAACACCCAGGCAATAGGAGCCAGCACTTTACATGCATGTCAGTTATCTAAGCACTGTACGCCAGGTTACAGAAGCGCTGTTTTCTTCACACGGGAAAGAAACATCCATCTTAATATAGCTGCTCTGACAGAAGGAGCAAGAGTGCGTATGAGCTGTTCCTCAGCATGGAAACGGCTACTGCTGATCCATGTCACCCCGTGCACAAGCCACCGCTTGCTCATATATATATTTTACTGTGGAATGTGGGAAATCAGAGACTGAGGTAAAATGCAAACTTCTGAAGGCAGCAGGTCAGCTGGAAAAACACCTTTCTCCTGTATTCCCCAGTGGCCATTTAAAGAGGTGACCCACAGCCGGGAAGGCAGATGGCCTGACAACTTCACTGCCTAACCTTTTGCCTTTGCAAACCTGCAGTAGGCTGGAGGCGAGGATTCACTCCATTCCTGCAACTTCCTGTATTCAGCCCCCGTGGCCAAACAGCCTGTCAGTTTTGGGGGACTGAGGGGGGCCTATGTAGTGTCCTGCTTAACAGAGACCAAAGATCAGTGCTAAGGGTCGAGGCCAGCCACACAGATGCTGTGTCCCTGTCCTGAGCCAGAGGCTTGCTGAGAGCCCACAGGCACAATCCCTGGCTGCCGCTCAGCTCCACGGGCCCTGGGGTTGGGTCTGCAGAAAGCTTCAGTGTCTGCCATGGCACGGGCATAGTGCCCTGTTAGTCTGTTGGCTTCTTTTGTGAAGCACCAAGCTGGAATGTTTTTGGGCACCTCAGTCAGACTCGGGTTCACAATGCTTAAGAAGCAGCAAATTTGCTGGTACTTTTTACTGCAGCTGTGTTCCCAGTCTCTCCCTGGAAACTGCTTTCCAGGGAAAAGGGTTAGCACACCTCTTGTTTCTCCTTCCTGAGCTGTGGTTGTGGGGTCTGCTAAGGGGCACTGTCATGTAAGGAGGGGAACTGGGAATCAGCGCAGTGCTGTGCTTCTTGATCATATCTTGCCATGATCTTGGAACTTGGTAGCAATTACCCCTTCCATTACCCTTGATAATGTTTTATTAGTAATTGCTGTGATTATCTATAATTGCCTGTGTTAATAGTGTGTCATGATTGGGAAGGTTCAGCTTAAAGTTGATTTCTGCTTTGTAGTGGGGAAATGGAGGTTTAGTTTGCCACTGCTGTCTTTTTTAATATTGCACTTCGAGTCAACTAAAGCCACAGCTTAGGACAAAATAGTTGTATTTAGGACGTTGGACTAGATTTAGCTTTCCAAATTAAGTGTAATGTCTCTCTTAAGCTAATTCCAGGGTACAGAGGACTTCCAGAAGTATCTATGGCCCCTAGGGAGTACATGCCGCATTACATACCATGCTTTGAAGAAATGAATTATGAACCAAGAACATGGTTATCACTAACTGCGAGCTGAATTAAGTAACTGCCAAGTACCAGAAAACTTGCTTCAACTGCATGGGGAAAGAGTTGGTCCCTTCGTTTGACATTTTATAGAACCAGCCTCCCTAAACCAAGAAAGCCTAAGCAGAGAAAGAGTTGGGGCAGCTGTACAAGAGAAGAACTGGCTATTTATCACTGTGCAGGATAGAAAAGAGGACTCCAAGGGTTGGTTTCCTGACAGACAGCGGTGTTCCTGCCTTGACCCCCAAACTATATGGGAATTGAAAGAATTGTTAAGTCACATATTTACCAGAGATGTTTCTGGATCAAAGCCCTGCTTCAGCCTGAGCTCCGGGAGTTCCAGGTTCACATCTCAGTTCTCACTCTTACATTTCTCTGCTGGGCTGAGCCTGCTTCTTTGAAACTGCTGGAGTTTTGGGTGTGTTAGAAGGAGTTTTTTTTCGGGTGGAGAGACAAATGTAAAGGCTGTTCAGAAACGTGTGTGAAAAAAGTTGTGGACACAGATGCACTTTATCATTTGCCTCTGCAGTTCACATCTCTTCAATCCACATTAGTTTTCTTACACGGAAATTTAGGACTTAAACCCACAGTAACTTAGCATGTACAATGCATGCATACACAATATTTGCTACCTCAAAATGTTATTTCATAGAGCCTGGTGGGCATTTTTGCTGTATGCACAGCCATATGCCTTTTAAAACTCTAGATTCCTCCCCAGGTTATTGGAACAAGGTGACTCTCTGTGGTTATGAATTGGAGGTGGGTCATCTGCTTGCTTATGGGACCAAGGTGGACACAGCAGACTGATGACTACCTGAGTGAGACCTGGGAGCAACTTGTTTAAAGCCACTTTAAACTAGCTTTTGTTTTCTGCCTGAGCTGACCCAGAGACTTGGGAAGAGTCTCGATCAGTCCTATGCAGCCTGGTGCATCCTGACAGTAATGAGTTGTATCCTGTCCTGCTGGGGATGGGAGGCAGCTCAAAGCCGTTCTCTCAGGAAACGGCCTTGTGCAGAGGTGTAAACACCTCAGTAAACGTTATTTTTGAGCAGGCACCACTAGCTGAAGATTTGTTAAAAATATTTTTCCAAAGTTTATAGTAATGACGTGACTTAGTGCAAATGAAGAAAATGCAAAAGAGTTGAATTCAGCACATATGTATTTGCTGATCTTTAGCATGTTTGCTTTTAATTTATTTGGGGGTTATTAAATGAAATTTAGCTTCCTTTTTTCTACCCACTAGATTTACATTCATTTAGGACAAAAAGGCAAATTTTAATATTTTTCTTTGTAGTGTTTCTTGGGTTTGAGAAAAGAACTACAAACATAAGGGTATTTTTCTTCTATGTATATTTGTGTACGCATTTGTTGTTTGTATAGAATTTGTATTTTCAACCAAGTTTGTACCTCTGTCTCTTTCATCCTATTCAATCAAACCTGTTTTTGTGGGTTTTTTGGGGGGTGGATTTTTTTCTGGTTTCTTCTTGTGGCTGTACATGTGTGTGGCCTGATATTTGAAAAAAAATAGCCCTTTCGCTGGAGACATAGACTACTACGATTTAATGTGGCCATGGGTAGTTCTGTGTTGATGGGCTGAGTTTAAGACACTGTAAAGGAGGCTTGAATGATTTTAGGAAGTGCTGAGTATCCTCCCTTTTAAAAGCAAGCCTTTTATGTACAGATGGGACCAATCAGATGCTTGGTAACTAATGAATCCCTCACTCCGTACATCTCAAAAGGCCTGGCTTTCTATCCCTGACATGTGGTTGTCCCTAACAACAGGCAGACAAAATAATGATGTAAGAGACAATTTAGCTTACAGATTTGCACATTTTATCCAGATAATTATAGGAGATATGGTATGTTCACTAAGAAATGTGAGGACAGCTTAGATTTACAGGCATGCCTTATGTTTGTGTAAAGGAAAATTTGGGAGTACAAGGTTTAGTTTCCTGAGCACAAGCACATATTATTAGTCGGAAGCTAAACATCACAGTAGCCCATGAAGGATCTCGAAAGGGAAAACAAATGCCCCAAGGAACAAATATTCTGAATCTCTCTTTCTTTCTTTCTTTTTTTTTTTTTTTAGTGGAGCTTTTATTTAAGCCTCAGTTTGGATTCTAGCTTCTTCACTCAACAACTCTGAAGTGGATTTTATGAAGTGGATTTTAAATTGATACTCTTTTATGAGAATGTCTAACTTAGAGCAATTTAAGAAAAAAAACCCCTGACATCCTTTGATGTATAAAGTGCCAGACTTTAGGTAATGTTTCCCCCTAAGGGCAACGGAAGAGTGCAAGGGCCCTTAACCAAATCCACTAAGAGAAACCCTGCATCATCAGGAAGTTTTGCTAGTACACAGTGGCTCCTGAGAGCACCTTGCCCCAGCCTCCCTGAAAGGGAAGAGTTTCTCAGGATCACTGGAAAAGCAAACCCTTGTCCCACTGCCCCACCCAGAGGATATTTTTTTCCCCATGTGCCAGCTTTCCAGAAAGCAGTGCAGTTGGGATGCTGGTTCTCCCTGGAGCAGTGCTGGTGCTGGTAGCCCACTGGCTCGCCGTGCTGCGCCTGACTGGTTGCTGCCTTGCCGGGACACCACCCTGCAATCCCTACTTTCCGCAGACATCCCTCCCTGCTCTTCTGGGTGCAATCTCACCGCCCCTCCCCTCCCCTCCTCTGAGACACTACTGCTGTTAGCGAGGCACATTGGGTGATGACGATGTTACTCGTGACTTTTATGCTCTTGGATCTCGGGCTAGAGATGAATTGCTGCTATCACCCTGATTGCCAAAGTGCGAAGGGCTGTTGGGAGGGAAGGGGGCACCGAGGGCAGCCCTCTGGCACAGCTGAGTGAGCTCCCTTCCAGAGGACTAACCCTGACACAGCAGAAAGTAATGTTTATTCTCAGTTGACGCAGGTTACTCCTAGAAAACCATAATATTCATAAGAGATACCACTTATCACCACAGAACACGAGATGGCTTCTATTACATACTTTACTTGCAATAATAAAAAGCTGTTCATTTATCAAGGCTTATAAGCTAATGGTGCTGCTGTTGGCAGCTGCTGGCGCTTTGCTCCTTATCTAATGCGTGACTTGCGTAATGGCAGCTGCGCGGCCCAGGAGGCACGTGCTGAGGATGGTGCCCCCGGACCCCAAAGTCTGTGCATCCACTCAGGAAGATGCCCAAGTCTGGATGTGTTTTAGTATGATACATATCCCTGCCTTGGCTTGTGTGTGCTTTGAGGCTCCAGTGGGAAAGGCCAGTCAGCTGGTCTATCACACCAGTTTTGGAGGATCCTATAGACCACATGGTGTCCATCGGGTCTGGGAACACGTTTCTGGCCAGCATGAGGCAGGGACCAGGCAGATGGGGACCATGGGGTTTGGAGAGACGGGGGAAACAGTCTTTTACTCCAACTAGTAAATTCACAGTTGGGTGCATGGCAAGCTTGCATTCCTTAGTGGTGTCTCCTTTAATTTCCTGAGGTGTAAATGAGCCAGGCCAAAGAGTAATAATAAAAAATATCAATAATTATTTCTGGCCCCTCCCCTACCCCCCTACTTCTTAAGAACAAAGCAGGAGGACATTCCTTTTTTGCCAAACAGGCAGAAGGGACACTAAGCTGTATCTTTTTGTAGGACAGTCTAGGCTAGACAAAACTGCTGTGATTATTTTCTTGATTGTCTTACCAAGGTCCCAAGATAATGCTGTCTCTTCTGGCAAGAAAACAACAAATAGTTTTATTGTTGCTGGGCACTTCGTCAACCTCTTCGGCAAGCTCTGACTTTTAAAGACACAATAATAGGTTTTTGGCTTTTTTTTAAAGCTTTCTCCTACCAGTTATTTGGACCCAGAGGCCTGGGTTCAGAGCATTCCAGAAGGAACCATGCACAGAAAATGGGGTCAAATAACAGCAGAAATGCTGTCTCCTCATGCAGAATTTGTGTGTAAAGACACTATGAGAATGAGCTGAGACCCTGTCATTGGGACAAAGCTTTATGAGTCCAGGACTCATAAATAATAGGATCTTGACAGTCTTTGGCCTTGGGCAAGTTGTTTAGCCTTTTTGGCTCCTCTGAAGAGATAGCATGACAACACCTCACTTCCCTCAGGCCTTAGTGTGAGCTCATTACTTAGTGTTCATAAAATACCTTGTAGATGAAAAATGAAATTGACAGCAAAGGCCAAATTCTCTTCTCATTTATACCAGCCCAACTGCTATTAAAGTGAATTGAGGCTGGGCCAAGGAAACCTGGAGGAAGATTTGGCAGTAGGTGTAAAGTACCGTGATTGATCTGTCTGTGCAGAGCTCCTTGAGGCAGTTCCTCCAGCAAGCTCTCTGGCCTCTGCTGGCACAGAAGCTCCATGCTTATTTTATTTTGTTGCTGCTTCTTTTTAAAATTGGCTACCAAGGACCCAGTGCTGCTCTTTCTGAAGCCAGCAGGCTTTGGCTCGGGTCAGCTGGATGATTTGCAGACAGAGGAAACTCCCCAGGTTCTGCCGTGCAGGAGGCATCACCTTGGGGCAGGCAATGCAGAAGTGGCTGGGAGCCACCTGCACCTAACCCAAACTGCTCAGATGAACCAGCACCAGTGTGTGGAAACAAGCCCTGGAGAAGCCCTACGAGGCTGGGGTGACCTGGGCTGGCTGCTCTAGTGATCATCTGGTAATGGTCTGCTGGATGGGATGAGGTACAGGTATGCCAGGCGTGATACCCAGCTAGGGAGAGGAAAATCTTGCTCTATGCTAAATTAACATTTGAATTGTGAAATGCTTCTAATAAATTGCATCTTGGGGAGTGACGTTTGGCTGAGTCTGATGCTGAATAAGGTGGTATCCTGTAACGTGCCACATCTGATTGTAGGCTACATACACTGAACCAGCATCATTTCATGGCAATGTGTATCCACAGTTTATTGAAGTTGGAAGGGTGGAGCCCAGATGTTTTTTGCTGCTAGAGCACCTGTGTTCTTTGGCTTCCTTTACTCTTACTCTAAATGCAGCCTGATGCTTCCTGTAACATCCTCCTTAATTGCAAGCAAGGGCTTGAAACTTGCCCATGATCAAAGGCTGCTTTTTGACAGTTCAGGTGCAATTAAATGCAAGTATCAAGTAGGGTGCTTGCAGTTTAATATTAAATCTATGCACAAGTGTGGGCATAAAACTAGAGCCGCAGCACCTTCTTGCAGATCAGGTAGTTAGATATCTGAATGGTGCACTTGCAGACACAGAAAAATGTGCTTCGGTCATTGGAAGCTTGGGTAAAGCCCAGCTAACACCGAATAGCCAGCCACTCCTATACCAGTGTTTTTGATTAGACCTAAGTTGCTTAACTTGCTCGAAGGGAGCTGGGACAAGCATTCAACAAAAAAGTCTTTAATCGTGGACTAGATATAAGGGATCCAGACAGCTGCTGGCTTTAAAGTGGTTTTGAATCAAGAATATTTGCAGTATCCTTGGTATTTACACTCAAAGTTTTCTCTCAGAGCAAGTATCTGCCTGAGCATGGAAAAGCAAGATCACATTTGCCTTTGAAATCTGTGCTTTGGTGGATTAGAAACGGAAATGTTTAATCCACTCTTAAAAAGAAAAGTAGAGGAACTCAATTTAAGTAACATGTCCAGTAGGAACCAGACAGGATGAATACCAGAAACCTCCTCAAATGTTTGTTAAGGCAGAGGAGAAAAGTAGCTGTTCTCTAATTTCCCCAATTCCTGAAAAAAGCACTCTTGGCTTCTGTTCTTCTTTTATAAGGGATCTTTAAACACGCTCAACTACAAGAGAGAATTGATGAAAAATCCATGAATCCAGGTCATTATTTCTATGGGGTTTATAAGACATGCTTGGACACTGGAGTGGCAGGTAAGGTTTTCCCTGGAAGAAATATGAGGTCTGCTGTATGGGTATCCTGTTCACTGTTGTTCAACCTTGTCTCCCACCAGAAAATAATAATTTGTACTCTCTTATGAAAGTAATGAAAATCTTTTCTCTTTTGCTGCCACCTCTTTTCCTGCTGGATCGGTGGGTATTATGGACACTACTGTTGTATTGTCTGAGGCTAAAACTCGATAACAAGCTCAAATTAGATTTGAGGAAATGAGTCAATAAGCAGAACAGGAAGGAAACACACCAATTTAAGCCTAGAAAACCACATACCATAGTGTATTGCAGGGGTTTAATACCTTTCTTTTTACTGTGAAAAGGGAGATATGAACTTTCAGGTGCAATGTCTGTGAGGGGCAATGTTCCTACTCTATCTCAAGTCAAAACATATTAATTACAAAAAAATCAAATTGTCACGAGGCAGTTACTCTTGATGAGGTAAGACAAATGTTAAAACACTGCAGAAAGAAAGCCTGGGTAAAACTGTCTTGAAAGGCCAGAGGAGACAGGCAAAGAAGATTAAATCAGGACCGAGAGAGTGAAATTCCAACCCCATGCGGAGACCATGTGGCTGGATGAATGTGGGGAAGGGGTTTAGCCCTGTGCTGGAAGTTTCCACCTGAAGTTATAAAAAATGGGGATAGTGTGTCCTGGAAGGTTTTAAATAGAAATTCCTGCTCAGCCCATTGCCCAAGTGGTGCAGTGCTGCCTGTAAATATTGAAACATAAATTGCCCGAATAGGCTGGCTGAAGTGCTACTGCCCGCGTACCATGAGCAATGTGTTTGCCAACATTATCGCAGGGGAAAGTGAGCCAAATTAATGACAACTGCCAAAACAGTAGAACAAAAAAGGTATACTTTTCCTTGTGTGTCAGAGTCTGACTCTGGGCCAGGCTCTGTCAGGATGTGAAGGGGAATGTGCCCAAAGGCAGCAGAGTCCCCCAAGAGGCCTTCATTTCCTACTCTTAGTATTTTACCACATCTGTATTTGGCCAAGCGTAGGGGGACAGTGATAAGGATAGATCCATTCTTTTGTGGAACAAGAAGGAAGACAGGACTGCTAGAAATATTTGTTAATTTGAATTTTGGGCCTGGAGGCTGCTTCATCTTCTTATGGTCCCAGAACAAGCACGGGAGCTGAGGGAAACCTCACTGTGCTTCACACCCCAGCGATACCTTCCACACAGGGGCTGAAGAAAGCTTAGGAGACTATAAACAAGTTTTCGAATGCACCAGGAGGTTTGCATATTGTGAAACTGGAGCACTGAAAATTCAATTTTCACAGTTTCCTACTGCCTGACACCTGTGTGGAAGGTCACGGGTCCAGAAGCACTTCAGGCACTCAGCAGGAACTAAGGGGAACTGCTCTTTCTCATAACTCTGAATAGCAGCCACTTTTTTGCTAAATTTGGTAGCATGCAAATACTGGTGAAAGCCAGCACTGAAGTTGACTACAGTGAAATTCTGAATTTGTTCTCTCAGCGCTAGATAATGCCTCTCATTATCACTGTGGTTTTACCCTCCCTAATGACTGCTGCACTAGGAATAAATCAGTGACATGCAAACTGGCACATTTTTTGGCAAGCACAATTGCCCATGAAATTTGTATCATTTTTCTCCTTCTGTCCAGCCTGCCCACTTAGCAGCGTTCCTCTTTCCCTAGGAGACTGATCCTTAATTGAGAGAGTCTTTTACGGTACCTGCAAATGACTCAAAAGAAGCATTATGGACAGAGCTGTCTCTAAAGGCCAGTTTCATCCTCTGGTCTGGTTGCTCAGGTTCGTGATTTGTCTCATGATGGCTATGGGAAGAAGCAGTGTTTCTCTGACCCATGATTATGCTATAATCATCCCAGGTATACGTGAAAAGCTGGAGCCACGGTCACTGAAGAGTCAGTGGCAGTGGATTTCACCTGACGTATCTGGTAATATTTTTGAACCAGTGGTCCAAATTCAAGCACACAAACTGCTATATACTTATTGCATAAACATGTATAGGAATCTCTAAATTTTGGACAGCTGCAGTATGGTGTGTACTGCTGCTATAGTTTTGACAGTGTTAGCTCAGTAAAATTACTAATTGCACTTGAGGTGCTGAAAATAATACAGCCATATGTGTAACTGCTGTGTGTACTTCATAAATGAGATGGTGCCACCATAAACTGTGAAAATAATGCAGCTGTATAACATTAGAGTGATTAATGTGCATTGGCCCGCAGTTCTAGTGCAATCCAATGCTGGTACCAAACTGTTCCCTCAAAAATGTCGGTGTTTAAACCTGCTTTATAGGGAGGCAATTGCTGAGTGTGCCCTTTGTTTATGTACAGAATACAACACTGGGATTTTTTTTCTTCTTTCCAAATTCTTCAATTTTGGTGGAAATGGGAGTATTATCTACTGATGTTTCTGTTATGATGGTCACCCTCCAAGCTAGGTGTGCTTGGCTTCAGTTTTGGAGAAAATCACCCATTCTGGTCCACAACCAGCTGCTGTGGTCGGGAAGCTCCCAAGTGCAGGGAAGATGTGAAATGGGGCAAAGCAGGGTATGGCAATGGGGAGTGTTTGTCTTTGCCACACTGCTTCTCACTTCTAAGGCCAGAGAAAATCCTCAGTTTAACAAGTCATCACCATCACAGTGCATCTGCGTGCATCTCCCCAGGGATGCAGTCTGGGCAAACAAAGGACAAGCTAGAACAAGGGGCTAAACAAAAACCTGGGCCATTAAGAGTTGAGAGCGGAAAGACAAGGAACAGGATTACAGTCAAATGACACCCGGGTAAGGAGACAAAGGACTGGGAGTGAATTCTAATGACTCACAGAGGAGGGAGAAGATGGGGAGACAAAGACAGTGATTGCTATCGGCTCCTAGAGGGAACAATCCATCCCAGCCACATCCCAGGCTCTCACATGGTTGCCCCGAGGGAAGAGGCCAGGACAGGCACTGAGGACTGCTGGTGAGTGAAACTTGTCCTCCTTGTGGTCCCAGGGAAACCTAGCCAGACTGATGGGATATTACTTGGAGAACACAATGGTGATGAGGGCAAATGAAATACTTTTTTAATAAAATCATCTGCGGCTGCTGCAGTATTACAACATTAAAGATTAAGGTTTAGAAGTGATTGTATCTCTGGCCAGCGTGACTACACTGCTGGATGTTTCCTGAAAGAGGCACGCTGGCTATAAGGGTAGTTAAGCCATCAGCAGGTAAAGGGAGATTTGTCAGCTTCCACATCCTGAGCAATCTCTGCAGGCGTGGGTGCATCCCTGGGAAGTGACTGCTGCTGTTTTTCGATCTTGATAAGTATACAGAAACCTCTGTGGATAAACAGCAGCCATGGCTCTTATCACCAGGTCCACCAACTGAGACTCTTTCTCTGACATCACTCAACAAAAAAAGCCCCCTACATTCCAGAAGTGGCTAGCAGTGTGTGACAGACTTGTGGAAAATACTGGTGGGTCCATATAGAGAGCCGTATACCACAGCACACTTTTCTTACCTAATAAGCTACAGGTGGCTGAATGAAATGAGACGGTGCGCTACATCTACTCAGCAGAAAAAGGCCACAGCTCACGGACAGCCAGAATTACCCTGGTCTTTAAATGTTCATTATTTTAACTTTCATTTTTCGTGCTGTGGCGACTCCATTGCACCTCCCCATGCCTTAAAACAGCTTCAACAAGAACCAACCCGCTGGTTAGGCTGTGATGGTGCTTCAGCTGTAGACATGACTACACAGCATCAGCTCCAGAGAGAGGTTTGTCATGCTGCCATCAGCACTTTCTTGTGTATGGGATGTCTGGACAGGTAAGAGAAATATTAAGCTCTGGCAAGCAGCAACTTGCAACTGCAGCTGTTTTCACAGCTTGAAAATAATCCAATGCAAAGCAAAGACTGGCTGCACTGAGAGGAGCCAGGAGCAAGGGACCAGAGGCAGGCTCCCTCCTCACCTCAGATTTACAGCTTGGACCTCCTCGTTCATTTGAGTGTTTCCCCCGAAGCTGCCTGGCTGTCTCCTGGAGCCACTGTTGCACGTCAGAGAAGTTTTCCTCATAAAATAAAGAGTAGAATGAGCCAGCTGGGGCTGGATCTGGCTGGAGCAGGGTGCTGTATTTATAACACGTCAAAGATGAGGAAGGTGGTTACAAGAATTCAGACCAAGTAATATACTTCATAGCAGCAGGGAAGGAATTATAGGGAATGAGGTGAAAAGCAAAAAATAAAATCCTAGTATAGAAAATGATGGTGCTTGATCTGACTTCGATAAAGCCACAGTGAACAAGACTGAAACTACCTGGACCAGTGAGACTACCTTGAGAGCAGCCCAATTTGCTTAAGACACCTGTGATGGGTAGGAAAGGTGAAATCCCAAGCAGGGGAAGAGGTCGGTGAAGTTGCTCTCTCTCTCATTGTTATGTTTGGGCATTTGCCTAAAGGATGCTGATCCTGAGTTCGGAACCTGCAGACCACTGGATTTTTCCGCTCCTGCTATGGTCTATCATGTGGAGTAGAAAAATCTGTCACCTGTCAAAAGCAACACCAAACTCAGTGTAAAAACACATTCAGAGAAAGCAAAACCCTTCTGGCTTTAAGATGCAGTTGAGCTCTGTCACACATAGGTGAATCCTGCTTTGGAAAGCTCTGCTTATAAATATTTTCTTCATGTTCATTTGCCCCATTTTTTTTTAGGCACCAGTGTAATGTAATTTGAAAGAGCCAGAGTCTGCATCTTTAAGCCAAACTCGTAGTCCTTTAGCAATTAATTTCCTAGCTTGTGTTGTCTGCTATAGTTGTAACTTCCCCAGTAATATCCTTACTTACTGTAAGGTTTGGGCACATGTGATCTAAGCATAGAGGTATGTTGCTGTCGCTTCTCCCATAGAGGACCTTTCCCTGTGTGGATCCATGTCTCCTTAGCTGGATTCCCACCCTTGGGTCAGTAGCAAGCAGCTCGGGAAAGACTTAAAGAATTTGAGCATAAACAATGGTTTGGAGCCAAAGGCTTTTCTTTGTTAAAAGTTGGGAAGATGACAATGAAATAAAACATTTGTGGAGAAAAGAATAAGATAAAAGGGGCTCAGAGATCTGTGAAATATTGTGAAGCTATGTCAGAATAGTTTTAAAAGAAGACTGAAAGAGAGAAATGAGCAGAAAATTAAGCAATGGAGGGGAAAGACATAAAATGAAAATAGCAGCATAGGATTTAAGGGGAGAGAGACAGGGAAAGAACAACCCATGAGAAAAAAATTAAAAATGGACAAGGTGATACAGAATAGGGGGACAACATGTGAAGACAGCATGGGAAAGAGAGAATGAGAGGACAGAAGATGCTGCTCTTCAAAGTAAAAATGAGGAAAGAGAAATAAAGGAAAAAATAACGAAAGAAATATGAGGAAAATGATGGAAAATGAGGCTGGCAGAGAAACAGAAAATGATTGGAAGGGAATTCAAACATTAGAGGGAGAGCATGAAGAAAGCTGTGTAATACTATGACTAGCAAAATGTGTTTTATTTATTCATGTTCCTTCTGGATTATTTTTCCCTGGCAGCTGCTGAGGGTCCAATTGCCGTGCACTCCCCTTCCTCCATGGAGGGCAGCCAAGCACTTCTCTTTGAGGATCATGAATGGGCAAGCATCTTGAGTACTTCAGTTTGAAACAAAGCACTCTCCAAAGCCCCCTTCTGCCTTGGGCAGCTTCCCCCCAGCTTCCCTGTCAGAAACCTGGCAGCTTTGCTACAACCCGCATGTAGGCTCCCAGGAGCTCCTTTTGCAGGTCAGTCCACTATTAATGCTGAAATATGGATATTGGGATGAAATAAGTAAGAATCAAGCTAACATTCCTTGCGAAGAGGAGAGACATAATCTAATCCCTTCTCTGTGTCTTTCCTGGCATGCACTGAGCACGGTCCTTGCAGACAGATGAGCTGGGATGTCAGCTCTAACATTTATTTAGCAACTTCTTTATGGGACCTTCCAAATCTTACTGTGGCAACTCCTTCACTTGTTTTAATGGGAATTGGTGTGGTCCTGCAAGGCTCACACCCAGCCATACCCTTTGGTCTCTCCAGATAATTTGATTTACTGAGCAATTGATTTAATCAGTGGGGAAGTTGAGAAAGGCAAGATAATGCCTTTAATCCTTTTCTTTCTTCCCTTGAGCAAGGGGAGGCATTTTTCAAGCCTAAAAAAGTGTTTAAAAGAAAAGCTTTTCTCTCAGGTAATTTTTATCAGTCCAGACAGTGAGACACTAAATTTTTCAAAACCTTCCTACTGATTTAAGGGTACATTTCAGCCACCTCTTCCTGCTCTTCAGCCAGATCCCAAGGAGGTTTGTGCTCCTTTAAGGCAGATGTAGATAAGGGGTTTTAAACAACTCTTTTCAAATCAGAGGCATATATGAAAGCTGACGTGTCACAGGACTGACATTAGACACATGGATCAGGCAAGAGGTCTGAACTAGGAAACTCCTTACATATTTTCCAGCAGGAATTTTAAATGTGACATAAGTGGTGGTGTGCTAGAAAACATGAACACACTTGACTGGAGCTCTAGGAGAATGAGTATTAACAAGATGGATCTATCAGCTTAATGAGAAGCTGATTCCCTCTTGGAGCATAAGGAGGTTGTTTGGAAATACACATACTAACAGACTGAGGCTGGGAAGAGACAGAGAGCTCTCCCACCGCTGTGGTAGAGCAGATATGGCTCTGCTGTGTCAGTGGGGCCCCAGAGATAGGACCCTTACCAGCAAGGGTGTCTGTGCTGCTGCACAATGGCTTTCTAGCCAGCAAGGTCTGAAATGCTCTCGCCATCATCTTGCTTTCAGCAGGGGCAGGAGGTGGAAAGCCTATAAGGACTTACAGCAGAAACTGCAGTCCAATGGGACTCCGTACATGCTGACGTAGGTTTGAATGCGCTTGCCTTGGTGAGTCTGGTCCTGAAGACAGTTGGTTGCATGAATAGTCTGTCTTCAAATTAGACACTGCTGAATTCCCCCAAATTTCTTCTGGAGATGTGAGAACTGAAGGATGAGGCCCTGAATGACAGGTGGCAGTGTAAGTATTGCCTCAGCCAGGGCAGTCCGATCAGGCATCTCGCACAAGGATGGCATTGTTTTTAATGTGCTTCCCCAGCCACCAGCAATGCCATCCCCTCTGCTGAGGCATAGACAGGGTGTTCTCATTTCCAGAAGCCCCAGTAAAAAAACATATTTAGTTCATATTCACGTAGTTAACTAGCCATACTGTCTATCCCAGGAAATCCATGGGGTTTCATCAAGAGCTCTGTTACTTAATTAATTTTAGATGGTGGTGAATCTGCAGCTGTAGTGCTAATCATAAATAATGTCATTTTCAGAAGCTTCAGGATGAAGCACATTCACTGCCATGCTAGCACTGAGCACATAAACATCCCAGTGTGCTTGTTTTTCCAGGCATACTTCAGATTTGATGCTGAAATTCCAGTCCTCATTTCTAATCCTGTTAACTATGTGAGCAAGGTTACTCAGCTGAGGATGCTTCTGTGTAGCTTCTCCTGCAGGTAAGGGCTGGCAAGATCAGCCAGTGGTTTGCAGATGTGTAGTATAAGAAAGTCAAGCAAACAAGTCTGCATAGAGACTTCCACGCCTTGCTTTATTTTCTCTGCTAAAGTACATGGCAGGACCTGTCTTGGTGATTGCTGGACTTTCATTGCTGGACAACGGCCAGGGCGTTCTGCCTGTGGTAACCATAGGTTTTATAACACCAATCAAGGGGTGTAAAACACCCTAAACCGGCTGGGTTGTTCAGTCCTAATGAACTGTGTTCAGAGTGTTTACACAGCGCGATTTCATCCTCTCAAGGCCTGTAATGTGAACTGTGGACTCATACTACCCTAAGGGTAGTATATGTGGTACTTGTCCTAGGCTAGAGAAAATAACCTTTCTCCTACTCAGTTCACTTTAATTAATATAAGAGTTGAGTTTCACCACTTTTTTTTGCATATTCTGCAACTTGTTGAAACCTTAACCTTTTGGGCTAAGATTTTCTGTGTCAGATGACTACCTCGGTCTGATTCTGGAGGGATGTTTCTGGCTGTTCAGCTCTTTCTAGGAAATTTTTTGCCAGAACAGCTTCCTGGGGAAGATGTAGCGCTATTGAACTTCGGAAACCATGATCAGGCAGCGATAACGTTATGTGGAAAATATAGTTTCATGTATGTGTCTTTTGTGGCTCCTGTGAAAAATACCCAGATTTGGCCAAGTTATAAGCCCTTGGAAAATCGCAGTTTGCACACACATGGTAGAGCCTTGTAAGTTTGGCAGCTGAAGTCTTTGATGTTTCTGTCTGTGGGGATTCTGCTCTGGTCTGTGGCTGCAGAGGCTTAGTGGGAGGTTTCTGGCAATGCTCTTCTTGGTGCCTCCTGGTACAGCCTTGTGCTCTGCACTGTTCACCTCCTGGACCCCAGACAGTGAGGAGGAAGGGTCTTGGTTTGTTCATGGAGGTGGCATAAATAGGTGAACTAAAGCAGCCTAGAGAGAAAGATTGAGGCTGGGGACTTGGGGTGTAGAAGATACTTGGGCCCCACTGTAAGAAACCTGGTCTGGGAGTTTGGGTGGGAAACTGGGTCTGGAAACTGCTGGGGTGAAATGTGGGCAACAGCCTGGCAAGGAAAACTGGGGAGTTTGTTCTGAAGAGTGGCAAGTGGCCCACCAAGGCTGAAGACAGGGATGAGGGCACAGGGAGCCTGGGACATGGAGCTGCCGTGGTGACACAGGGGGAGGTGACAGGGGAGGTTGGTGGTGGGGAGCAGGATGATGGGGTTGTGCTGCTGAGATCCCACACAGCTGAAGGGGAGCCCAGGATGCTGTGAAAAGCAGCATGCATTCATGTAATTGAAGCATATGATTATGTCAGGAGGGACTTGCACAATCAGCCTTAATTTGGGCATTTTCTAATTTTGAATGCTTGTGTTTGCAACCTCAACTTTCTTTCTAATGGAGCTTTTTGTCAGCAACAGGATTATCTGTAGTTGTTTTGTAGTGAGCTTGTGCTGAAGGGACATCATGATGCTCTAGTATGCAAGTCCTGAACAGTGAATGAAATAGTTTTTGCACTTAGTAAATTACGATTAAATATCTCCATGTCATTTATTTGTGTTGTGTTTGTATATGAGGACTGTAATTCTTTTAAAACTCAGCTGCTTCAGAGCAGGAGAGTGAATTAACATGGATGAGTGAGGGGCTGTCTAACTAATGGACTTTCAATACAGTTAATGTCCAGCAACAAATTCAACATTGCTTTGGATAACATAAGAGGTTTTTTTTTTTTAAATAATCAAATTTTGGTAATTGAAATTCACTGATGTGACAACATTTTTCACACAGATGTTGACTCATTTGTGTAATATACTACTCACTATTAATTATTGAGAGGATACAGATATGACTGTCCTGATGTACCATAAAAAACAAAGGATGAAGATTTGATTCATATCAGTGTATTTTTCTAAACATCGCCTTGTAATGAGGTATGGGGAGATACGCATGCAGCTCTGCCGATAATTGCCAGAGCTCATAAATACTTTTTTTCCCTCTCTCATGTCTTTACAACTGCGGCAGAGACACTATCCAGGACTGTACAGGGAGTAACTGCTGTGGTAGCACTCCTGGTTTGTTTATCCAGTGATGTTCAAAACCCAGCAGGAGACGGCTCTGAATGCCCTGCTGTTGCTGACTCTGCTTTGAGCAGGGGGATGGACAGGAGGATGTCCAGAGGTGCCTTCCCACCTCGGCCATGCCATGCTGATGTGGACAGTGGCAGGGGTGCAGCTTGCCTGGTGTGCCAGGTCGGCACATCCGCACAGTCTGTCCAGAGGCTGGCGGTGAGGCAGCAATGTAGGTGGGACCCAGGTTGGTGGGTCACAGGGTTTGTGCCTCCTCTGAGATGGCTTCCTGAGACTGGTTTAGGCTGGGCCACCACTTGAAGGGATGAAAAGGGATGTGTCGCTCAAGTGGTGTCCTGGACTGGGAGCCTCAGGGGGCTATTTGCATTGTCTGTCTTTGGGCACTAAACTTCAGTGCAGGAAGCTTTTTCCCCTATCTTGTTTGTGGAGGGAGATTAGTCTAGGCAGGTGACTCAGTATCCAAGCCTGATTCCACTCTGAATCACCTCCTAGGACATCTCCCCTTTGGTTGTAAAGGCAGCTGACTGATACTAAAGGAGCAACATCCCTACATTTTGTACCCAAAGATGCCAATGCACCTTCATTTTTAAGGTTTTAGTTAATAGATGAGCATTTAGAAACTATCACAGGAGACAGTTATCGGTCAAATTTCTGTACCTAACCCAAGGACAAAAAGTTAGCTGACCGGCATGCAGGTGAATGCAGAATTTGTTGCTCCTCTATGGTAAGCACATTGACCATCTTCTCCTGCTTGAAGCCTTTAATGTTAGCACAGGGGCTAAGACTCTCCCCTTAACTAGAGCTTTTTTTTTTTTTTTTGAGAGAGAGACTGGGGGTTCAAATCAATTTATTAAACTGACTTACGACAAATGTGAGGTCTTTTTAGATGCCCATTTTCAGGTTAGCAGTCTGTGAAAATACTCACACTGCTGAGTATGGTAAAGCATGCAATAAACCAGTGTTTTATGGAAGAGAACAAGGGACTGTGTATGAGCCTGTCAGATTTCAATGAGCCAAAATGTTCATCGTAATTTTATTACAGGGTATCAATATGAGGAGTGGCAATTACCTGTGACCAGTGGGGCTTGAACCTCTTTCCACCAACAGATGCCTTTTTCATCTCTCTGGGCTGTACTTTTGCCTTGCAGGTTTAGGCAACAGCCTTCAGTGAAGCTTTTGTGCAAGGAATGAAGTTTGACAAGCCCTGACTCAGTAGTGATTTTACTGGTGACTGTAATATTTTCCCATTGGTCCTAGACATCTGAGACCATAGAAGTCTTCAGTTTTTCCCCCTGAAAGATGTTATGTGAGCAGGGGACATTTATAAGGTTTGGTTAGGTACTGGTATCTCACGCACGTGGGCTTGCTGGCTGCTGGACTTAATGGAGGAGCTGATCTCTCCCTACCTCTTGCTTGGGGAGGGTCAAAGAAGTTTCTTTCCTCTGCCCCATTATTGATTTAAAAAAGAAAAAAAAAAAGTAGAGTCATGTCTTTCCCTGATTTCTCCTCTTCTGACAGCTTGGCCAAAAGTTTTAAAAGCAGCTGAAGGAAAACAGGAAGACAGGAAGATACACAGACAGTATGATGATATAAACTTTGTTTCTCTAGGAAGCTAGGCTAAAAAAAAGTTCCTAGGCCTCTTAGTAACAGAATAAACCTTGGGAATATGATTTAAGTCTCCCCTGTGGGCTCAGAAATTAAAAAGAATGGACCCCACATGCGCTGATTATTTTTACAATGCTCACAAGCTCCAGCTTGGTTTTATGATTATTTGGTGACTTGCTCCTGGAGCTGAAACTTGGACACTGAGATCTTTTAAAGATATTACCTATTAGAGGTCCCTTAGGTGATCATAAAGGAGAAACCAGTAAGTAGTTACCTTTCTCACGGTACCCCAGTTCTATCCCAGCACTTGTAGGCATTGATCCTATTATCCCCATGACTGATGGGGGACCCCACCTTCCCAGTATGAGCTCTGCTTGAGTGACCGTGTCCAAGAACAGTTTGCTCTAATTGACTGTTACATATAGAATCATAGAATCATAGAATGATTAGGGTTGGAAGGGACCTTAAAGATCATCAAGTTCCAACCCCCCTGCCGTGGGCAGGGACACCTCCCACTAGACCAGGTTGCCCAAAGCCACATCCAGCCTGATCTTGAACACTTCCAGGGATGGGGCATCCACAACTTCCCTGGGCAACCTGTTCCAGTGTCTCACCACCCTCATAGTGAAAAATTTCTTCCTAATGTCTAACCTAAATTTACCCTCTTTTAGCTTATACCCATTACCCTTTGTCCTCTCACTACACTCCCTGGTAAAGGGTGCCTCCCCATCTCTCCTGTAGGCCCCCTTCAGGTACTGGAAGGCTGCTATCAAGTCCCCTC